>JBAKBP010007176.1:42500-102520 GCA_037953745.1 Lithodes maja | reverse complement strand
CAGAGTTTGCCTCGCCTCTTGCTGATTTGCTCACTTATTTTCGACTCCTTGTTTAAGTTTGGGACATGGCCATTTAGCATTTTACAAACGTAGATTATGATGTACCGCTCACGCCGTCGCTCCAACGAGTACAATTCAAGTGCTCTAAGTCTTCCCCAGTAGTCGAGATGTTGCACGGAGGAGATCTTGTTTGTAAATATACGTTGGACGCCTTCAAGTGATTATCGTTCTCCAACCCTCCACGGGTCCCAGAGTTGGCAGCAATACTCGAGGATTGGCATTATTAGAGATTTGTATAATATTATCATTGATTTTTCTTCCCTTGTGGCAAACGTCCGTAGAATCCAACCCATTTGCTTGCGAGCAGAACGGACTATGTCTTGGATGTGTTTGGTAAATGTTGCATCACTGCTTATTGTTACCCCTAGATCTTTAATATTGGCCACTGAATTGATACTGTTTCCATCATAGGTTGAGTACACAGTATTTTCTTTTAGTTTGATATCAGGTCCATATCTAATGAGGTCAAATTTGCAGCTATTAAAAGACATGTTATTATTTTCCGCCCAGTGGTACAGCACATTCAGATCCTGTTGGAGTGATGCTGCATCGTTCTCATTCTTCACTCTTCCAGACACCTGTGTATCGTCAGCAAAAGATGAAACTCGAGCCATCTAAACCTCAGCATCTATGTCTGACAAGAGTATTAGGAACGATATTGGTCCAAGAACAGAACCTTGGGGAACTCCACTGGTCACGTTTGAATCTGTAGACACACATCCACCAACTGCTACAGACTGGACTCTATCTCTGAGAAAGGCACTTATCCAACGTCCTATGCGTCCACTGATCCCGAGTTTCCGAATCTTATGGAGGAGGACGTCATGGTCGACTTTATCAAAGGCCTTCTCGAAGTCAAGGTACACCACATCCAGGTTGGCTCCATCCTCCAGTGTTTGCAGAATATAGTCATGGTGGTCCAGCAATTGAGACAAACAGGACCTCCCTCCTCTGAAGCCATGTTGTCCATTGTTCATCTTATTGTTGTTTTCTAAGAAAAACACTATTTGCTTGCTGATAACTTTCTCAAATATCTTTATAATGTGAGAAGTCAGTGCAATCGGTCGGTAGTTCTTGGGTAGGGATCTTGGTCCTCCTTTGTAGAGGGGGTAATCTTTGCAGTCCTCAATAACATTGGTATAGTTCCCTCTCTCATAGATGCCTTCCACAGCATGTATAGTGGGACTGAAATCTCTGAAGCGCACTGTTTTAGGAGGATTGCTGGAAATTGATCGGGTCCAGCCGCAGAGTTTGCTTTAAGCTCACCTATTGCTTCAGCAATATCACTTGGTTGGAAGTAGATGTCCTCCAGTTGAGGTGGCTGCCCAATAGAATTGAAGAAAATATCTGGGTCATTAATTCTGTGCATCTCTTTTGGCTGACTAAATACTTTTTCGTATTGACCTCTCAGTGTCTCGTAGATCTGTTGTGGATTGCTGATGACTTCTCCATCTGTGGTGACGAGAGGACCAATACTTGCTTTCACTGTGGCTCGTTTCTTAACATACTTGAAGAAATACTTATAGTTTGTCCGAATGGCTTCAACCGCAGATTTCTCATCTTTGGCTCTTTCGTTCCTGTGGGACTCCCTCAGCTGTTCCTCCAGTTGTTTCACCTTGTCCTGCATGGTTCTTCTATCATGGTCATTGTTACAAGTTTTTATTCTGGAGTTTAGTTTGCTCCTTTTCCTCATGATTGTTTTCCTCTCACGTGGGATTTCCTCACGTACACACACACACACACACACACACACACACACACACACACACACATACATACACACACACACACACACACACACACACACACGTGCACACACACACACACAGACATCCACACACACACACACACAGCCCGTAGCCTAGTAGGTAGCGCTCTCGTCTCACACACAAGGGGTCGGGGGTTCAATCCCCCGGCCGGGCGGAGACAAATTGGGCTTGTCTCCTTTCATGTGTTAGCCTCGGTTCACCTAGCTGTAAATAGGTACCTGGAATAAGTGGACGACGTTGTGACGTCCCATCTGGGGTTGGCAAAAATGGTACAAGGCGAGATGGGTATCATATGGTTCACCTAAGCTGATGGCTACCTAAGCCTTCGGGCGAGACGGTACCGTCTATAGTGAGAATGGTACCATACAGATCCACCCTAAGCCTTCATTTCCGATGTCGCCAATTGGCTAAAAATACAGACTACACACACATCCACAGCCATTCCAACAGTACATAAAAGACTTAACATGCATTTCACGCAATACATTCCCAGTTAACCTCCTCGGCACCGTCACGTACACATGTACGTAATAAGCGCTTCAGTAAAATATACCGTCCCGTACACACGTACGTGATAAATTAAAAGAAATGCTGCGAGTCGGTTTTGCTGCCTGGGGCTCTATCTACGGTACTGTATGTCACACTGGGGATACAGGAAGCTCCGCCCCTTTCCCCAGCAGCCAACCAGAGCCCTGTGACGTCACCGAGGACCATGACGTCACGGTATCTCTCGACTAATGAGAGGCAGATTTTCCCCCCAGGGCCCAGTCTTCCCCTAGGCCCCACCCACGCAGGATTATAGTGTTTTTGTGTCTCCGTGCATTCGCCATCTTGGTCTTCATACGCATTATTATGCCATTTATTATTATTATCATCATTATTATTATTTACGTGTATTTAGTAGGGAACATTTGATAACTTCGACTACTGATACTACTACTACTTCTAATACTTATAATACTGCTATCCTGTTGTACCTAGCTACTCTACTATACAAATTAATGGGTATTTGGCAAGGTTTAGTGGGTGGATAATGCGCGTGGGAGGGATGGGGGCGGGGTGGGAGGGAGCGGTATGTAGGCCTACTGAGCGGGATGGCCGCGCGGTGCCGAAGGGGTTAAGGAGGCGCGATAATAATGAGCTTAGCTCGCATTGCGTGGATTCCCCTTGACGAACAAGTAACTGAGTAACACATACACACACACACACACACACACACACAGACATCCACACACAGACATCCACACACACACACACACACACACACAAACACAGACATCCACACACACACACACACACACACACACATAAACCAACCGTCATATACAGTACACTTGTAATAAACCCGCACCAAGGACTGTCATAACTATACTCTGACTATATTAACTTGGCACTATATTACAACACCTTCATTACTCTCTCTCTCTCTCTCTCTCACACACACACACACACACACACACACACACACACACACACACACACACACACACACACACACACTCTGACATACGGAGCCCTGTATGTTAATTTAAGAGTTAGAATTAGAGTTGAAGGAGTGTCAAACTACCCAAGCGGCGAAGCAGACTAGCGAGCGAACTAGCGAGTGGGAAACCAGCTCGCCCGCATACCAGCAAACAAGCCTTCACACCTGCGTGCGTCATAGGGGACCCTGCAAACTACTTCGATGACCCGACGCTATGACGTATGATCGACGCCAGGAGCCCCGATCGGACCAGGCACCTGCTATGCAACTCGAGGAGCTATGATGGGGGCGCGCACCATCACTCGCCTCCTGATTCGTTCCTACACCATCATTGTTTAGTATATAAGACCCGAGTAGTGGGCATTCAAATCAGTCTCATTTGGAGTTGGGGAAGGTGAACTTGCAGCTGGAGGAAGACGGGGTGAAGTATTATAATGGGTTTGTGACTGTCAGTCAGATAATATAAGTGTGTTAAGTGTGTTCCGTGTAAACACTTACGTTATGTTGGTTAGTGAGATATGTGATTGGGAATTAACGTTGAAAGCTACTATTATGTACGTAACTATTTGATTGGGAATTAACGTTAACGCTACTATTTATGTACTTAACTATTTGATTGGTAATTAACGTTAACGCTATTATTATGTACTTAACTATTTTAGTTGACTAACTTGTGGACTAAAGCAACTCTTTTAAGTAATTGGGTTATGATGAAAGTAATACTATTGTTTTATATTAATACTTACAAGTTCTTTCATTTTCTTTTAATTAAGCTTACATTGCTTAACGGTGCTTAGTACGGTGATGCTATTGTCTCATATTAGTAATATCGCCTTAGACTAACATGGCTGTGTTAATCTTACTTCTAGTGATTTCCTAAGCTGAAGAAAATTCTTTTAGCTTCAAAATATTATTTTTGCTTTTCATATTATTTGAGTGAGACCTGAATCGCATCTATGAAGCGATCCTGTAACTTAATTTACTCATAATCAAAACCTCAATGTTACGTGGTTAAGAAATACATTTAACTAATGATTAAATATATATCTAACTTTTTATGTGACTTTGATATAACTCCTGATGATAATAATAATATAATACTGTTAACGTAAGACAAGAACCAAGAATAATTACATTAAATATAAATAAAAGGACATATAAAGAAAACTATCTATTCATTTCAAAAAGGGTAAGAGACAGAAATATTCTTACTTTATTATTTATCTTTCAAGACTTTTTATAGAATTAATAGTCCTTCTTTAGATATAACTTCTTCGGTTCATAACCATAGCCTACTAAGCTTCGGTTAAATAATAATTCTTTATAAATACTACATGACTTTAATTAGTTTCAGTATTTTTCATAATTAAAGAGTATCAGTCAATAAAGGATACTAAGTCCTAAGATCCGAAAGGAAAGGAAGCAACAACAGGAAATAATTTTATTAGATTTTACTTTTGTTTTGCCTTCAGCTGACTGATACCTTAATATATATCTCTGTGCTATCTAGATTCATCAAGTTAACCACTTGAGAATCAAGATACGTAACAGAAGAGTGGCGACCTCGCCAGGATTCGTTTCATACAGTTTCACTCAGTTTCATTACCGTTTCACTACTTAAAAATCAAATATTAATCATGCCTCAACTAATTAATGATGAAGATGCTCGAGTTTTCATAGAATCAGAACCCACAGCCCCTGATATTGACTGTCTGTCAAAATCCGAACTGAAAGTGCTTGCCTCACATCTCCAATTAACTGTCTCAAACATGTCCAAAGTAGAGGTGGCTCAGACCATAAAAACCCACCTGTTCCCTGTAGAAGGCGAGGAGGGTGACGGAGCAGTTGGTGGGATCCCGAGTAAACCTAGCCAACTTGATGAACAATTGCCACCTGGTTTGACCGGTGATCAAGTACTGGAACTAGCCAGACTAAAAATAGAACTAGCCAGAATAAATATCGAAGAAGCCAGCATAAAAGCCAAAGCAAATACCGAAGAAGCCAGCATAAAAGCCAGAGCAACTACCGAACAAGCCAGACTAAATATAGAACTAGCCAGAATAAATGCCGAAGAAGCCAGAATAAAGACCGAACATTATCAATATCAATATCAAACGGCTCAACTAAATGTCAATACAAATGCTCCCGTAATTGCTCCCTCTCTGGGATTGACTATGACTAGTGTCATTCCACCTTTCACTGAGGATAATGTGCAGGATTTCTTTGTTTTGTTTGAGGAAGTTGCTGGAGGTATGAAGTGGACAAGAGATCAATGGCCTTTTATGTTGCAAACCGTTTTGACAGGGCAGGCTCGAGCCACTTATTTGTCAGAAGTAGCAGAAGTTAGGCAGGATTATGACAATCTCAAAGAAGCTATCCTAAAAACCTATCAATTGCAGCCTGAGGCTTACAGGCAATCTTTCCGTAAAAACCAGAAGAAAGTAGAAGAAACCCATAAGGTATTTGCCAGGACCATGACTAAAACTTTCAATCATTGGGTCAAGAGTAAGAAAGTCACAAGCTACAACGATCTGAAGGAGTTGGTCCTGTTAGAACATTTCCTATGGAAAATTGATTCTTCTGTATCCTATCATTTAACCTAACAAGTGCGCATGGGGGTAATTGGAAACGTCCCCCTGTGCTGACGTATTTGAGGTGTTTCCGTCACTAAAATATTCATTGTACCATTAATAGCATTAATACTTATCCATATGCGCCTATTATGGGTTGATTATAAAGGTATTAACCTGAAACAACAATAAAACGAGTGAAAACAGCATTTGGATGGTCAAAATCGGAGATATAGCCCGCGAGTTGTATAATGTATGGGTGAGGCAAGCTGCTTTCCCGCCAATTTCCTCCAAGGCCACTGAGACACAGTCGATCGATACTCTCTCTCTCTCTCTTGCATTCGCTTGCTATCAGTGATGACCACACCCTGTAACCGGATTTCTAATGTTAGCACGAAAATATACCTCAGAATAAGGGAATAACAGGGAAAATAGGTGATAACTGAAGGAGAGGAGGAAAGTGGGGAAGGAGGGGAGGTAGAGACTGAGATTTTGCATGGCCCAGGGGCCAAAAAAAAAAAAATTGATGTCAAAAGTTGATTTTTTTTTTTCTCTGACTCTTAACCCGGGAGCTACCGGGAGACTCTTAAGAGTTCCCCCGGCGGACTGCGGGAAGACTCTTGAGAGTAAGTAAAATAAAAAATCAACTTTTGACATCGAAAAAAAAATATTTTTTTTATTTTTATTTTTTTATTTTTTTTTGGCCCCTGGGCCATGCAAAATCTCAGTCCTCTACCTCCCCTCCTTCCCCACTTTCCTCCTCTCCTTCAGTTATCACCTATTTTCCCTATTATTCCCTTATTCTGAGGTATATTTTCGTGCTAACATTAGCGAGTTGCAAGCAGGGTGTTGTCATCACTGATGGCAAGCGAGTGCAAGAGAGAGAGAGAGAGTATCGATCGACTGTGTCTCAGTGGCCTTGGGGGAAATTGGCGGGAAAGCAGTTTGCCTCACCCATACATTATACAACTCGCGGGCTATATCTCCGATTTTGACCATCCAAACGCTGTTTTCACTCGTTTTATTGTTGTTTCAGGTTAATACCTTTATAATCAACCCATAATAGGCGCATATGGATAATTATTAATGCTATTAATGGTACAATGAATATTTTAGTGACGGAAACACCTCAAATACGTCAGCAGAGGGGGACGTTTTCAATTACCCCCATGCGCACTTGTTAGGTTAAGAGTCTCCCCGCAGTCCGCCGGGGGAACTCTTAAGAGTCTCCCCGCAGTTCCCGGGTTAAAGGGGAAAAAGGTAGATTGTCTTGCCGACGCCGCTGACATGGCTGACACATACGTGCTCAACAACAAATTTCGTGGAAAGAAGCCCTACGATAATTCTAGTTCTAATTTTAAGTATCCCAATCACAAATCTGACAGACCCAGTCACAAGCCTATAACGTCTTCCCAAGCTAGCCAAAATAGAATTGTTCCCCCAACTAAAAATGTGACTCAGGGCAATGGTAACAGAGGTGGGCCCCAAAGTAATAGTAATGCTCAAAGAGGGAACGTTCCCGTATCCCCTAAAGTATGTACTTTTTGTGGCAAGAGAGGCCACCTAGCTTATCAGTGCTGGGCCAAAGAGAAAACAGAGAGATCGGGGCAGACAGTTGCCGCCGTATCTCAAACTCCATATGTTCCTTTAATGCAGGACTCCCGACAGAAGGAGTACCTAGCACCAAAAGTTCCTATAATACAGGACTCCCGACAGAAGGAGTACCTAACAGCTAACGTAAATCATCTAGACAGGGGTGTAGTAGCATGTGTGGTGCAACCCACTAGGGTTAAGCCAATAATAATTTCACCATCAGTGCAGGACAGTTACCATCCCTTTATTTCATCTGGCAACGTGAGATTAAATGGTTGTATGCATGAGGTAAAAATTCTGAGAGACACCGGTTCTACTAGCACCCTCATGGTGAATCCTTACACTGAGTGCCCACCTGGCGAACCAGTTGTAATGAGAGGTGCTGGAGGCCAATTTTATGCATACTTGGTAAAAGGCGAAATTGAATGTGAGTTACTACAGGGTGAGGCCACCATAGCTTTGTGTAGGTCCCAAGATATCCCTGTGCCTGGGGTAACACTCCTTTTGGGGAATGATGTAGCAGGTGAGAAGGTCCGACCAGACCCCATTTTGTCACTTTCCCCTGTTAACGAGCCACTAACCGGTGAGCTCGAAAAGGAGATGCCAACTGTTTTCCCTGTGTGTGCTGTCACACGTTCAATGTCTCAAGTAGCAGTTCCCTCAGACAGAAATGTACCGAATGTAAGAGTTGATGAAAGGGATGATGAGAGTGTGAATGACGCTCCAACTGTGCCTTATGATGTGACTGAGGTGGATTTATCTGACACCTTTATGGCTCATCTTGACCCCAACGATGACCATGAAACCCCTCCAAATTGTCCTAGTGGCCTGGTAGAGCTACAGAGAGATGATAGTGAATGCAAGGAGTTAGCTGCCAGGTCCGTGAGTGAAGAGGACTGTGAGAAGGAGGGTGGTGAATGTTTCTACCTCAAAGGAGGAGTATTGTGGCGTAGATGGAGACCGCCACACAGACCAATCGATGACGGGGCTTGGGACGTCCATCAAGTAGTAGTCCCCAAACCTTGTCGTAGAGATATCATGGAAATGGCACATTATATACCATTGGCAGGACACCTAGGTGTGAGAAAAACTCTAGACAGAATCAGAGCCCACTTTTACTGGCCAGGAATGCGTGCAGATGTAGTGGACTTTTGTAGAGTGTGTCACACTTGCCAGATGACAGGAAAACCCAATCAGAAGGTGCCTGTACATCCTCTGGTACCCTTGCCCGTTTTCGAGAATCCTTTTACTCGGGTGGTAGTGGACATTGTAGGCCCATTGCCTAAGACTTCCCAAGATAACATTTATTTATTAACTATCATGGACATGGCAACTCGCTACCCAGAGGCTATACCCTTAAGGACTACCTCTGCTCCAACTGTCATCAAGGAACTGCTCAAATTCTTCACCATAATGGGTTTCCCCCATAAGGTGCAAAGTGATCAAGGAACTAATTTTACCTCTAACATTTTTCAGCAGTCCCTGAAGGAGTTGGGTATCGAGCATGTTAAGTCTAGCACCTACCACCCAGAGAGTCAAGGGGTTCTCGAACGGTATCATCAGGCATTAAAAGGAATGTTGCGTAAATATTGTACAGAGCCCGGAGTTGAGTGGGATAAGGGGGTACCTTTTCTTTTATTTGCTACTCGTGAGGTTCCAACTGAATCCCTGGGTTTTTCCCCTAATGAGCTAGTTTTCGGTCACCAGGTAAGAGGTCCTTTGCAACTGTTGGCCAGGAGGGGAACCAAAACCTCCTCAAGTATGTTTCAGATTTCAAAACCCGGCCGAGATCCTCATGTGAGTTTGCCGCTCAAAACTTGACAGTGGCTAAAAGCTCCATGAAGAACTGGTATGACAGAAAAGCCTGTGAGAGGGAGTTTCAGCCCGGTAATGAGGTTTTGGTCCTGCTCCCCCTTTTTGGCCAACCTTTATCTGCCAAGTTCAGGGGCCCATATAAGATCATTCGGAGGGTGAGCATTACCGATTATCTAGTAACTACCCCAGACAGGAGAAAGCCCACGCAAGTATTCCATATAAATATGTTGAAACCCTACCATAGGTCCCCTGATTCCTCTCCTCCAGATTATCCCACTGTGGCAGTGAATGTCAGGACCTGTGGACAGCCTGGTGCGGACGAAGTCTTCAGTTCTCTTACTGACCCGCAACAGACTGTTCCAGAGCCTGAAGGTATCCATGCAGACTTTGACTTGTCATGTAGCCTATCCAACTTTCAGTATAATTCAGTAGCTTGGGGGAAATTACCATCTAAACTATGTCATCTTCCCTCTGATCAAGCGAACCAACTAATCTCTGTTTTATCTCAGTCTCCCAGTGTGTTCCGTGATACTCCAGGGCTCACTTCTTTGGCCGTGCACGACATCGACGTAGGGGATGCAACTCCCATTAAACTATCCCCCTACCGTGTCTCACCACAACGCAGGAGTATACTGCAGGTCGAGCTTGACTTCATGTTTCAAACCAGCTGATCACAAGGGCCTTAACCCGTACAGCCCCGGCCGGTTTTATTATTTTTGCGCACCAGAACCCGGGCAATTTTCCAAAAATTTTGTTTTTATAAATATATCAGAATGTGTTAGAAAATAATGATAGACATGAAGAAATGTGAAAAAAAGTACTTACCTAGGCCATTTGGGGGTCCTGGGAGGTAGTGGGGGTCCCCAGCCTCAGAGGAGCCTTAGCGCCATTTCAAATCTACCGCGCCAGCAGCCAGTTGCCAGCCGCCAGGCAGCATGACTTATTTTGCACCTCTCGGACATAAAGTGCGCTTCAGAGTTCATAGAATGTCTTTGTATATCACATAATGTCAATATAACTGAAGTTGTAGTGTGATAAGTGCCTTCATTCATGTATTACAAGTGCGCACAAGTGTTAGCGTCCCCGTTGCCATGGTGATGGCGGCCATCTTGGACAGCCATCTTTGCTCAGGACAATAACAAAACGCACGTACGAACACACGGCCAGACAGCGGACCGAGTGACCCACATTCCACAGCACCCTTCCCTCTTTCTTTCTCTGTCTGGCTGTCACTTTCACTCAAGGTCACTCTGTCTCTCCTTTTCATTGAATTATTTGTACTTGTTCATTGTTTTACCTAAGATTATGAGGTGTATATACATTGTTTTACGCACTTATTGTCTCGTATTCTTATAATTATTTGCACACAGTTTTATAAGTTTAGAATTTACTTAGTGTTTTATATTGTTCGGTACTTTGCACTTGTAAATTATATATATATACACACTGTTTTATATTCACTTTTTGCGTCTTTTATATACACTGTTAGTATTACATTATAGCGTCTTTTATATACACTGTTAGTATTACATTATAGCATCTTTTATATACACTGTTAGTATTACATTATAGCATCTTTTATATACACTATTAGTATTACATTATAGCGTCTTTTATATACACTGTTAGTATTACATTATAGCGTCTTTTATCGCAGTCTTTGAACACTTTGAACACTTAGAAGTGCTCGAGGGTGTGATAATCCCTGAAGCAGGTGGGAAAACACAGTCCCACATCACATTCTTCACACATCGTCCGGGTGTCTGTCCGTTTTGGTGTGCGTCTGCCTGTGTTGCGACACACATGACACCGTCTGCGTGGGTTGGGTTTTACTTGGTTGGGCGGGACAAAATCGCAAAAGTGGCGTTGTGTCAGTCTGGCGGGGCCTTCTGGTGCTTGAAAACGAGCTGCGGGACGTTGCTGGCGGCGTGGACCATCCCTGAAGAAGAACAGAAGCTCCCGTGCAAGTTCGATGCAGTACGACTCCATCGTCTCAACTTCACCTGTTATTTCATGATATTGGATGTGGCAGTTGTAGAGGGTGAGGTCGAGTAGGTGGAAAAATAGTTTTTTATACCACCTCATCGTCTTCCTGGCACACTCGACCGACGATATGACAGAGTCTGACTTGTCAACCAGTCGCATGTTGATGTTGTAGTCAATGATTGCAACTGGTTTTTTGACCGCCTCACCTGTGGCTCTATCACGGCGTTTGGTGTCCTCTAAGCGGGGCAGGTGGATACTGGTGAGGATATTGACGTCATGATTGTCCATCCACGAGAGCATCAAGATATTATTTGCCTGGAGGTGGATGATGGAGCCCTTCTCCCGCCTTTCGGGTAGCTCTGGCATGTAGACACGATTCCTCCTGACGGTGCCACAGACGCCAGTGTTTCTGCTGCACAGGAATTTGGCAAGGGAAGGGCTGGTGTACCAGTTGTCGAGGTACAAGATGTGGCCCCTGTCCAAATATCCCTCCAACATGGTGATGACAACGGCCCCAGATATCCCATATGTCCTCTCCTCCACCAGTTCAGTGACCTTGCCCATGTAGAGGATAATGTCCTGGATGTAGCCGGTTTTGCAGTCGCACATCACGAACAGTTTCAGGCCATAACGGTGACGCTTGCTGGGGATGTACTGTTGGATGCTAATATTCCCCCTCCATAGCACCAGACTCTCATCAATGATTAGTTTTTGGTAAGGTTTGAAGGAGGCTGCAAACTTAGTTTTCAGGTATTCAAATATAGGTCTTATCCTCTCCATCGGGTCTTTGGTATTCCTGGGGCGTTCCTGGTTCCTGGTGTGGCTTGCCAGGCTATCAATAAAGTGCAGGTTTCCCATGATTGCCGTGAATCTATTCCTGCTCATGACTTTCCCAAAGAAGGGGGTTGCGATGAGGGGATCACATGACCAGTACTTCCTGAGAGATGTCTTCTTGGTGACCCCCATCAGGATGACCAGTGCCAGGAATGCGTAGAACTCATCGGAAGACAAATCCACCCATGAGAGACGTGCCGAGTTCCTCTTCTGCTCCTTCCCTGCCATAAAATAATAGTTGTACCAGTTCGTCTGGTCAACAATCAAGCCGACAAGGTTGGCAGTGAAGAACTGCAGAAAAACACCCAGTCTTGTGGTGTCAGGTCCACGATTGGGCATGGTAGGGCCGGCCTCAGCTGCCCCCAAAAAGTGGTATTGTCCTGGTAGATAGTTCTCCCCATCCACCCAATCCCACCTATCAGCGCCTTCGTCGTCGCTAGATGGGGCATCGGGCTCATCAGGGTCATCGTCAGGGGCACCGGGGCGGGTTGGGCGGGTGCGGGTGGAGCGTGGGCGAGAGGTGGACCTAGGTCTGGAGCTAGACCTCGAACTTGATCGAGAGCTAGATCTAGAGCTCGAGTCGTTGCTGGGGCGTCTTATTTGCTTCACCTTCTGCATTCGGCCGCGGGTGGCACGCCCGCGAGATATGACACGCCCACGTCGTTTGCTTGCAGGGCGTTGGGGCAGATCGGGGCATTGTGGAGAGGCTGGTGATAATGCAGTGGCGCGGGAGGGGCCTGGTTCAGGTGAGGGAGACATTCGTGGGGGGGTGTACGGGATGGAGCCTGAAGGTGATAGTGGGGGGGAGAATGGCGAGGCGGAGAGTCTGGTAGTAGTGGTGGTGGTGGTGGTGACTCATCCCCCCCCTCGTGCTCTGGGTCAGGAGGGAAGAGGGAGCGTTTTGGGTCACGTGACTGCCCTTGTCTCGCACCACGTTGTGCCATTTCTCCATCACCAGGTTGTTCTATTTGTCCATCACCACGTTGTTGTTCGTCACTATGTTTATGACGACCATAGAACCTCCCCGGGGTATTTTTCTTGAGTGGGGAGATTATGCGAAGTGGGGGAGAAGGCAGGCGGGGTTGTGGGGGTACCTCCTCTTCACTCCCAGACTCGCCCCTTCTTCTCTTCAATCCCTTTCGTTCTTCCCCAGGTACACGCACGTAATTTTGAGGGTCAGCAGGTTCATCTGCAACAACAACCTCTTCCCCACTTTCTGAGGATTCAGTGGGGTCTTGGGGAAGTGGGCGGCGGGGAGGTGCACTTGCCCCTTGCTGTCTTTGTGACGGCCTACGCCGCCTGACAGGAATCTGAGCAAGCTCTTCCTCTACCTCTCTTATTTCGGCTTGGGAGGGGGCAGACTCGTCCAATGCCGAGTCAGTGTCACTATCAGGGCTGTCAGTGTCGTACAGTATATTCATGACCTCCTCTGTACTGCAGGGGCGGGTAAGGCGGGCACTATAACGTCGAGACATGGTGTTTCACTCGAGAGGGTGCGCGGTAAACTGACCATGAGGTGTGGGAAGGCGGGTGCCCTCTTCCGTCCCCGCGCGCGCGTATGGACAAAACGTTTTGGAATTAGTCCGCCGGATCCCAAAGTAGTTCCCATATAAATCTAGAGCCATTCTGAGACTTACGACTGGAGCTATAAGGGTGACGCGTTAGGCGCGTCTCTGGGGCTGTGCGTTACATACATAGCCGACGCGTCAGACGCGTCGCTGGGGCTCCACGGGTTAAGCCAGTGGAGTAGTCCGGTCATATTTGTGCCAAAGCCAGACGGGAGCCATAGATTATGTATGGACTATAGGCAAGTTAATGCTGTCACAAAGAACGATACCTACCCACTGCCACGGATCAAAGATTGCATTTACCAGGTTGGCCTCATACAGCAGTAAGAATAATTTAATGAGAGGATTTTGGCAATTAGCTCTCCCTTGTAGCGAGGTAAATATCATGTTTTAGTAGTGCGCTTTTAAGCCTTCAGCTGTGAGATGCCTTGCAGTTCGAATAACGCTCCAGCTACGTTCCGGCTATGTTCTGATGTGGTACCTGGAGACGTTGCCTACTTTGGGTGATATCCTTATTATATCCTCATTATAATCTTGCTGTTGCCAATCTGGTGGTGAATCTATTTATGTATTATGTTTACTATTATGTACTATACTCCTTAAACTCTTTTCTAGGGGGGAGGTCTGACATACGGAGCCCTGTATGTTAATTTAAGAGTTAGAATTAGAGTTGAAGGAGTGTCAAACTAGCCAAGCGGCGAAGCAGACTAGCGAGCGAACTAGCGAGTGGGAAACCAGCTCGCCCGCATACCAGCAAACAAGCCTTCACACCTGCGTGCGTCATAGGGGACCCTGCAAACTACTTTGATGACCCGACGCTATGACGTATGATCGACGCCAGGAGACCCCATTGGTCCACACACCAGCTATGCAACTCGAGGAGCTATGATAGGGGCGCGCACCATCACTCGCCTCCTGATTCGTTCCTACACCATCATTGTTTAGTATATAAGACCCGAGTAGTGGGCATTCAAATCAGTCTCATTTGGAGTTGGGGAAGGTGAACTTGCAGCTGGAGGAAGACGGGGTGAAGTATTATAATGGGATTGTGACTGACAGTCAGATTATATAAGTGTGTGTTAAGTGTGTTCGGTGTAAACACTTACGTTATGTTGGTTAGTGAGATATGTGATTGGGAATTAACGTTAACGCTACTATTTATGTACTTAACTATTTGATTGGGAATTAACGTTAATGCTATTATTATGTACTTAACTATTTTAGTTGACTAACTTGTGGACTAAAGCAACTCTTTAAGTAATTGGGTTATGATGAAAGTAATACTATTGTTTTAGATTAATACTTACGAGTTCTTTCATTTTCTTTTAATTAAGCTTACATTGCTCAACGGTGCTTAGTACGGTGATGCTATTGTCTCATATTAGTAATATCGCCTTAGACTAACATGGCTGTGTTAATATTACTTCTAGTGATTTCCTAAGCTGAAGAAAATTCTTTTAGCTTCAAAATATTATTTTTGCTTTTCATATTATTTGAGTGAGACCTGAATCGAATCTATGAAGCGATCCTGTAACTTAATTTACTCATAAATCAAACCTCAATGTTACGTGGTTAAGAAATACATTTAACTAATTATTAAATATATATCTAACTTTTTATGTGCCTTTGATATTAATCCTGATGATAATAATAATATAATACTATTAACGTAAGACAAGAACCAAGAATAATTACATTAAATATAAATAAAAGGACATATAAGAAAACTATGTATTCATTTCAAAGAGGGTAAGAGACAGAAATATTCTTACTTTAATATTTATCTTTCAAGATTTTTATAGAATTAATAGTCCTTCTTTAGATATAACTTATTCGGTTCATAACCATAGCCTACTAAGCTTCGGTTAAATAATAATCCTTTATAAATACTACATGACTTTAATTAGTTTCAGTATTTTTCATAATTAAAGAGTATCAGTCAATAAAGGGTACCAAGTCCTAAGATCCAAAAGGAAAGGAAGCAACAACAGGAAATAATTTTATTAGATTTTACTTTTGTTTTGCCTTCAGCTGACTGATACCTTAATATATATCTCTGTGCTATCTAGATTCATCAAGTTAACCACTTGAGGATCAAGATACGTAACAATATATATATATATATATATATATATATATATATATATATATATATATATATATATATATACAGAATATACAGGCATATATACCGTATATATATTTATATATCTTATCAACTCCGGTTTTCCTCAGGGCTCTGTCCTATTTCCAATTCTTTTTCTAATTTTCATAAATGATCTTCTCAACTGTACCTCCAGTCCCATCCATTCATATGCAGACGACTCTACCTTACGCTACTCAATTAGTTTTCCAGAACGCCCCAGCCAGCAATCCCTCAAAAACAAACATAATGAAGCCATACAACACTTATCTGCTGATCTAACTACTATTTCCAATTGGGGTAGAGAAAACCTTGTTGCCTTTAATACTTCCAAAACCAAATTTCTTCATCTTACTACCCGTCGGGAACTCCCAGAGGAATATCCCTTATACTTCTACAATACAAAAATTAATCTTTCATCTTCTCTCAATATTCTTGGTGTCTATTTTCATCTGTTCTCACTTGGAAGGACCATATTACCAGTCTTGCTAAGGCAACCTCCCCGAAGCTGGGTGTGTTCAACCGCCTCAATGGGTTCTTTACCCCTGCACAGCCTCTTGCTCTGTACAGGGGCACAGTGCGTCCTTGTATTGAGTATTGTTCACATGTGTTGGGAGGATCCTCTCACACCGCACTCCTAGACAGAGTAGAAAGGAAAGCCTTTCATATCATTAACTCCCGCCCACTCACCAACTCTCTCTCTTCGCTGCAATGTTGCATCTCTCGCTATTTTATCGCTACTACAATAATCAGTGTTCCTCAGAGCTTTCCCAGTGTATACCAACTCCTCTACGTAGGGTACGTAGTACCCGTCTTGCAACACAATCCCACCCTTACTCTGTGCAACTCTCCAACCCAAGAGTGAAACGGTATTCTCAGGCTTTTTTCTATTCAACTGTTGAGCTATGGAACTCTCTCCTAGAATCAGCCTTTCTCTCTTCCTATGACTTAAATTGTTTCAAATTCCATGTGTCCAGGTATTTTGGCTCGAACGTCCCTTGATTTTGACCCTGTCACTCTTTCAACTCTGGAGGAGGCACTCGATACAGGCAGTTCTGCCTTTCGTCTCCCTCACTCACATAAACAAGAAAAAGAAGAAAAAAAAGTGTGAACCTCTTACGCTTTGGATTACCAAACAATGCCTTCATTGACTAATGTGTGAAGGTAAACACTATTATGCATGTACTTCTGGCCTCAGGAATAATACCTCATGCTTAGCCCCAATATTTTGGCGATTTCAAGACCTTTTGTGCCATTTAGGTGTATATTTTTTCCTGTCGAGCGATAGCGAGCATGTATTATAGGAGGAACCAGTTTTCGGCCGGAAAAATTTGCTACTGATAAATGTACAAATTTCTCTCCAAGGGGGTTCATTGGGGTATTATTTAGAGCTTGATGGAGGTCTTGGGAGGAAACTAAAACAATCATAATAAATAAGATAAATATGTAAATTTATAAATTACTGCAAATATATAAAATAATTAGCTGTGTTTGCCTTCATTTACTCGATGTGATGTGATGTGATGATTTTGGAGGTAAATCCTTCCAAACGTAACCCCCTCGTCATATTCTCTGGTTCTAATACCAAGTTACGACCATATATTTTCCTCGTTAGTGATTTTCTAGTTTGGTTGTTGATCAAGTTCCATTATTTTATTGTCTCTTGTTCTCCAAAATGTATAAGGTATTTAATTTGCTCCTTTAGTGTTAATTTTGTCTTCATTGATCTATAACCCGGTAAGAGCGCGCTATTGGTAGTTCAAACCCTCTCGCCAAGCGACGATATTAGGCTTCATTCCCGCCTAAAATCGTCATTTTACGATAAATATCGTTATTACTTATTCATATGCGCCTATTTTACGTTTAATATGAAGATATTAACATGTAACAGCAATAAAACAAGTGGAAATAGTATTTGGGGGGTGAAAAAGACAAATTATTGCCGACCCTCCAGTCATGAGGTGAGAGGCGAACGCGACGTAAATGCTCTCTCTCTCAGGCCTGAAGGCAGACTGAGGGGGCTGTGCGTGAAGGGGCTGTGCGTTACATACATAGCCGACGCATCAGACGCGTCGCTGGGGCTCCACGGATTAAGCCAGTGGAGTAGTCCGGTCATATTTGTGCCAAAGCCAGACGGGAGCCATAGGTTATGTATGGACTATAGGCAAGTTAATGCTGTCACAAAGAACGATACCTACCGACTGCCACGGATCAAAGATTGCATTTACCAGGTTGGCCTCATACAGCAGTAAGAATAATTTAATGAGAGGATTTTGGCAATTAGCTCTCCCTTGTAGCGAGGTAAATATCATGTTTTAGTAGTGCGCTTTTAAGCCTTCAGCTGTGAGATGCCTTGCAGTTCGAATAACGCTCCAGCTACATTCCGGCTATGTTCTGATGTGGTACCTGGAGACGTTGCCTACTTTGGGTGATATCCTTATTATATCCTCATTATAATCTTGCTGTTGCCAATCTGGTGGTGAATCTATTTATGTATTATGTTTACTATTATGTACTATACTCCTTAAACTCTTTTCTAGGGGGGAGGTCTGACATACGGAGCCCTGTATGTTAATTTAAGAGTTAGAATTAGAGTTGAAGGAGTGTCAAACTAGCCAAGCGGCGAAGCAGACTAGCGAGCGAACTAGCGAGTGGGAAACCAGCTCGCCCGCATACCAGCAAACAAGCCTTCACACCTGCGTGCGTCATAGGGGACCCTGCAAACTACTTTGATGACCCGACGCTATGACGTATGATCGACGCCAGGAGACCCCATTGGTCCACACACCAGCTATGCAACTCGAGGAGCTATGATAGGGGCGCGCACCATCACTCGCCTCCTGATTCGTTCCTACACCATCATTGTTTAGTATATAAGACCCGAGTAGTGGGCATTCAAATCAGTCTCATTTGGAGTTGGGGAAGGTGAACTTGCAGCTGGAGGAAGACGGGGTGAAGTATTATAATGGGATTGTGACTGTCAGTCAGATTATATAAGTGTGTGTTAAGTGTGTTCGGTGTAAACACTTACGTTATGTTGGTTAGTGAGATATGTGATTGGGAATTAACGTTAACGCTACTATTTATGTACTTAACTATTTGATTGGGAATTAACGTTAATGTTATTATTATGTACTTAACTATTTTAGTTGACTAACTTGTGGACTAAAGCAACTCTTTAAGTAATTGGGTTATGATGAAAGTAATACTATTGTTTTAGATTAATACTTACGAGTTCTTTCATTTTCTTTTAATTAAGCTTACATTGCTCAACGGTGCTTAGTACGGTGATGCTATTGTCTCATATTAGTAATATCGCCTTAGACTAACATGGCTGTGTTAATATTACTTCTAGTGATTTCCTAAGCTGAAGAAAATTCTTTTAGCTTCAAAATATTATTTTTTGCTTTTCATATTATTTGAGTGAGACCTGAATCGAATCTATGAAGCGATCCTGTAACTTAATTTACTCATAAATCAAACCTCAATGTTACGTGGTTAAGAAATACATTTAACTAATTATTAAATATATATCTAACTTTTTATGTGCCTTTGATATTAATCCTGATGATAATAATAATATAATACTATTAACGTAAGACAAGAACCAAGAATAATTACATTAAATATAAATAAAAGGACATATAAGAAAACTATGTATTCATTTCAAAGAGGGTAAGAGACAGAAATATTCTTACTTTAATATTTATCTTTCAAGATTTTTATAGAATTAATAGTCCTTCTTTAGATATAACTTATTCGGTTCATAACCATAGCCAACTAAGCTTCGGTTAAATAATAATTCTTTATAAATACTACATGACTTTAATTAGTTTCAGTATTTTTCATAATTAAAGAGTATCAGTCAATAAAGGGTACCAAGTCCTAAGATCCAAAAGGAAAGGAAGCAACAACAGGAAATAATTTTATTAGATTTTACTTTTGTTTTGCCTTCAGCTGACTAATACCTTAATATATATCTCTGTGCTATCTAGATTCATCAAGTTAACCACTTGAGGATCAAGATACGTAACAATATATATATATATATATATATATATATATATATATATATATATATATATATATATACAGAATATACAGGCATATATACCGTATATATATTTATATATCTTATCAACTCCGGTTTTCCTCAGGGCTCTGTCCTATTTCCAATTCTTTTTCTAATTTTCATAAATGATCTTCTCAACTGTACCTCCAGTCCCATCCATTCATATGCAGACGACTCTACCTTACGCTACTCAATTAGTTTTCCAGAACGCCCCAGCCAGCAATCCCTCAAAAACAAACATAATGAAGCCATACAACACTTATCTGCTGATCTAACTACTATTTCCAATTGGGGTAGAGAAAACCTTGTTGCCTTTAACCCTCCGACCCCGGCTATATATTATATAAATATTCCTCGAAATCCGGGTGTTTTGGCCGAAAAACGTCTAGGCTAGGCTACCGTATATTCGTTAATCAGACTGCTTCCCGCATTCCCGCGCATCCCCAAGCATAGCTGTGTTATTTACCTGTAAAATGGCATTAAGTAGAGCTCTCTAAGTCAACTGGGTGAGCTGTGATGATGATTTCATTGGAGATAACTTTATGGCCAAACCAGCCACTTTACACCACTTTTCGATACTGAACAACAACATACAGGCACACAAGAACAAGCGACGCTCTCCTTCTTGTGGCCGGAGATGCGGAGCGTCGGTCCAGCCGGCTGTTGTTTACATGCGTCGGACCGACGCCTCGCACACGAAGCTCACAGGCTTTCAAGCAATGGTACAATGTAGTACCACCCGGGTTCCTGGGGCCAAAAAAAAATGGTACACGTGTGTACCAACCGGGTTTGAAGGGTTAATACTTCCAAAACCAAATTTCTTCATCTTACTACCCGTCGGGAACTCCCAGAGGAATATCCCTTATACTTCTACAATACAAAAATTAATCTTTCATCTTCTCTCAATATTCTTGGTGTCTATTTTCATCTGTTCTCACTTGGAAGGACCATATTACCAGTCTTGCTAAGGCAACCTCCCCGAAGCTGGGTGTGTTCAACCGCCTCAATGGGTTCTTTACCCCTGCACAGCCTCTTGCTCTGTACAGGGGCACAGTGCGTCCTTGTATTGAGTATTGTTCACATGTGTTGGGAGGATCCTCTCACACCGCACTCCTAGACAGAGTAGAAAGGAAAGCCTTTCATATCATTAACTCCCGCCCACTCACCAACTCTCTCTCTTCGCTGCAATGTTGCATCTCTCGCTATTTTATCGCTACTACAATAATCAGTGTTCCTCAGAGCTTTCCCAGTGTATACCAACTCCTCTACGTAGGGTACGTAGTACCCGTCTTGCAACACAATCCCACCCTTACTCTGTGCAACTCTCCAACCCAAGAGTGAAACGGTATTCTCAGGCTTTTTTCTATTCAACTGTTGAGCTTGGAACTCTCCTAGAATCAGCCTTTCTCTCTTCCTATGACTTAAATTGTTTCAAATTCCATGTGTCCAGGTATTTTGGCTCGAACGTCCCTTGATTTTGACCCTGTCACTCTTTCAACTCTGGAGGAGGCACTCGATACAGGCAGTTCTGCCTTTCGTCTCCCTCACTCACATAAACAAGAAAAAGAAGAAAAAAAAGTGTGAACCTCTTACGCTTTGGATTACCAAACAATGCCTTCATTGACTAATGTGTGAAGGTAAACACTATTATGCATGTACTTCTGGCCTCAGGAATAATACCTTATGCTTAGCCCCAATATTTTGGCGATTTCAAGACCTTTTGTGCCATTTAGGTGTATATTTTTTCCTGCCGAGCGATAGCGAGCATGTATTATAGGAGGAACCAGTTTTCGGCCGGAAAAATTTGCTACTGATAAATGTACAAATTTCTCTCCAAGGGGGTTCATTGGGGTATTATTTAGAGCTTGATGGAGGTCTTGGGAGGAAACTAAAACAATCATAATAAATAAGATAAATATGTAAATTTATAAATTACTGCAAATATATAAAATAATTAGCTGTGTTTGCCTTCATTTACTCGATGTGATGTGATGTGATGATTTTGGAGGTAAATCCTTCCAAACGTAACCCCCTCGTCATATTCTCTGGTTCTAATACCAAGTTACGACCATATATTTTCCTCGTTAGTGATTTTCTAGTTTGGTTGTTGATCAAGTTCCATTATTTTATTGTCTCTTGTTCTCCAAAATGTATAAGGTATTTAATTTGCTCCTTTAGTGTTAATTTTGTCTTCATTGATCTATAACCCGGTAAGAGCGCGCTATTGGTAGTTCAAACCCTCTCGCCAAGCGACGATATTAGGCTTCATTCCCGCCTAAAATCGTCATTTTACGATAAATATCGTTATTACTTATTCATATGCGCCTATTTTATGTTTAATATGAAGATATTAACATGTAACAGCAATAAAACAAGTGGAAATAGTATTTGGGGGGTGAAAAAGACAAATTATTGCCGACCCTCCAGTCATGAGGTGAGAGGCGAACGCGACGTAAATGCTCTCTCTCTCAGGCCTGAAGGCAGACTGAGCCTCAGCCTTGCTTTCTTTCTCTCCCCACGCACTCGAAATGCGCAGTAGAACACCTTGGAACCATGTTGGAGATATTGGCGCGATAAATAAACCAATAAACAAGGGAATAAGAGGAAAAATAGGTGATAATTGAAGGAGGGGGTTTTGACACATGTGGAGGAGTGATAGAGGGTATGGAGGGGAATTATCTCACTTAATCACATATTCCTTTGTTTTAAGTACTACTGGGGTCATTTAAAAGGCTTTTTTTAGGCCTTGATCTTAAAAGGTTCATGGCCTTTCACCACCAAAGCCTCTTACCCTAACAAGTGCGCATGGGGGTAATTGAAAACGTCCCCCTGTGCTGACGTATTTGAGGTGTTTCCGTCACTAAAATATTCATTGTACCATTAATAGCATTAATAATTATCCATATGCGCCTATTATGGGTTGATTATAAAGGTATTAACCTGAAACAACAATAAAACGAGTGAAAACAGCGTTTGGATGGTCAAAATCGGAGATATAGCCCGCGAGTTGTATAATGTATGGGTGAGGCAAACTGCTTTCCCGCCAATTTCCCCCAAGGCCACTGAGACACAGTCGATCGATACTCTCTCTCTCTCTCTTGCACTCGCTTGCCATCAGTGATGACAACACCCTGCTTGCAACTCGCTAATGTTAGCACGAAAATATACCTCAGAATAAGGGAATAATAGGGAAAATAGGTGATAACTGAAGGAGAGGAGGAAAGTGGGGAAGGAGGGGAGGTAGAGGACTGAGATTTTGCATGGCCCAGGGGCCAAAAAAAAATAAAAAAATAAAAAAATAAAAATAATATTTTTTTTTTTTTCGATGTCAAAAGTTGATTTTTTATTTTACTTACTCTCAAGAGTCTTCCCGCAGTCCGCCGGGGGAACTCTTAAGAGTCTCCCCGCAGCTCCCGGGTTAAGAGTCCATGCCATTTTCGGATTAAACGGCGAAGCTTATGTTTTTGAAAGGTCCCGCCATGCGAAGGTGTTTGGTTCTATTCTGACGAAAATCGTCATATTTACCTTATATATTATTATTGCTCATCCATATGCACCTATTTTGCTTTTAATATGAACATATGAACATTTAAGACCAATAAATCAAGTGGGAATAGCATTTGCGGGGTGAAAATTATGTATTATTGCTGCCCGGTCGTATCATTAGGCGAGAGCCCCGACGACGAGTAACCTTTCTCTCTGAGGTCCAGTGCGGCACTGAGGCCTTGCACTAGAAGTCTCTGCAAGGATCTGTAGCTGCTTCACCCATGTTAAAGAGACGTTGTGAGGGAAGTTCGCACGGAAAATTACCCGATAAAAGGGAGAATAAGAGGAAAAATAGCTGATAATTGAGGAAGGGGGGGTGACACATTTGGAGGAGTGGTAGAAAGTAATGGGGAGGGAAATTATCTCACCTAATCACTTATTGCTTTGTTTTGAGTGCCACTGGGGAGTTTTGAAAGTTGTTTTTATGTGCTGGCTCTAAAGAGGACGCTCACATTGCACCACAAAACCTCTATAGAGGACGCTTGTCGTTTATGGGTTAAATAGAAATCTTCCTATCGTTTCCTTATTGTTTTCAATATATGACTGTTGCAATAAGAGTGATTTTTCCTGTTATATGCATATGCTGCACAGAATAGTACACAATGTCCTAGGTCTTCCGTTTCAGCTCCACTTAAATGCAACTTGTGGTTCCTCCAGTAAAGCGATTTCTGATTTTCAATGGTAGTGTATTATTTTGATCTGCATTTAAGTAACACTATTGATGCTGGGGTATTGTCATAGATGGTATCTTCGCTCTTTATTTCACTCTTTCATTGTCTGTATATCTCCAGGCTTGATCTTTGTTGCAGCTCATTGGTCCAGGTTCTGGTGTCCCAATCTTTAATCTTCTTATTTAGTTCTTGAGTTTTCGTTCTTTTTATGTTGCCATAACGTAAGTCTAGTATGTCAATATATTGTTTTATGTCATTCGTCCAATTATAGTTTTTTCTCCTTTATGTCAATTAATGTTTCTTTCAGAAGTTTAGTTCTACTCTCATTTTAATTTATATTATCAGTACCAGTATTAATGTTCTCTTGATATATACTTATATACTTCATAAATATTGTAGTTTACCCTCTATAATTCTAGCCTTCATAGAAGAAGCTCCAATTTCTCGCCTGAGTGTCGTAATAAGTAAAAACATATATTTATTATCAATTAGTTATCCATTCAAAAATATTAATTTTCTTTATTAACCCACTGAGCACCAGCTAATTAATAATAAAAGTATGCTGTGAGACCAACTGATTTGGTAAATTTTTTGTATTATCTTAAATAGCTGAAATAGGTGAGAAATGATGAATAGCACAAACAAAAAACTCACCTCGGTCATTTAGGCAGAGGTGGGCGCGCTCCGGTGGGACCGGTAATGCGGCAGCGCTCCGCGCTCATCAGACGTAAGGTAATGTGGCAGCGCTCACGTGCTCCTTTTGTCAGCAGACCCGATGCGCTTCCCGCTCCGCGCTCCTGCGCTCTGTGCTCCCAAAAATAGGTATATAAAAAAAAAAAAAAAAAAAAACGGCTTCTAGAAGTTATTTAATTATTTACCTTTGTCCTTCACTTTGTCCTTTGTCTTTCACTTCACTAAATTCCAAGAATTCAAAACATTCAAAAAACCTCAAGTCATGGTGTCTTTCTGAAGTTTAACTGTTTAAGTTTCTCACTTTCTCAGTTTCTGTTATTCTTTATGTCATATCAATGAATCAAATGTCAATGATATGATATGATTGATATCATTGCAAATGTCAATGATATGATAAGATTGATATCATTGTGAGTTTGTGACATTGTGACTGTCCATTGATATCTATGATATGACATAAAGAATTACAGAAACTGTCCAAACTGAGAAACTAGGTCCGAAACTGCCAGGTCCGACGGTATATAATTTATAATAATTATATATATAATATACGGCCGGGACTAGGGTCTTGTCAGATGTCAGTTGTCACGCCCAGTGCCAGGTCCGTATATAATTATATACTGACTCGCCGAAAAAAAATCGTAGCATCGAAACGACTGCACCTATGGCTTTCATATTTTTAGTTTTTTACCACATGTACCTTACCCTTCTGCATACCCACCACGGCACCACCACTACCCCAAACCCCTCCTCCCACCCACTCGCTTACTATCGGTCGCCTCACAAGGAAAAAAAAAGAAAATCTGTGGCGGCGAAACGATTGCACCAATCGGTTCCATATTTGTGTGACAAGTGCCTTACCCTTATGCCTTCCCTCCACCACACCCCCAACTGCCTCCCACAACCCACTTCCAGCGTATCCGTACAAAGAAAAGGAAAACAAATAAAATCTGTGGTGGCGAAACTACCTCACCAATCGGCTTCATATTTGTAACACGAGTCAATTACGCTTCTACCTTCCCCCCACCATCCCCCAAACCACCCTCCCACCCATACATTCAAGTAACATTCCGATAGTATCGATACCATAAAATGATAAAAGTCTCTGAAGTCTATAGTGTCTTTTGACTATCAGACAGTCAGACAGGCTCGGGCTATACCACTGCCAGACTTACCCTTAGGCCCCTTCGTAAGCTGTAACTTGCCCGTAAGGTTTACTTTGCGTTAGCAAAAGCCAAAAAAAAAAAAATAACAAGTTAACAACTGTAACACTGTCAGTCTGTCACTATCATAGTATCACTGTATCACAGTTCACTAACACCGTGAGTAACACCGTACGAACGGTACGATGACTGTACACGATAATGACGTTCTTGTACCTGTTGTTAACAGGAAAAATCGCCTCCGGAGCGCCAGAAAGGAGCGCGAATTTCTAGCTGCGCTCCCCGCCTGCACTCCGATTTCAGAATTTTGCCGCTCCTCGCTCCGCGCTCCTCTATATTGGTAATGCGCACCGGATCGCAGAGCGCAGAGCGCCAAATGGCGCGCACCTGCCCACCTCTGCATTTAGGGGTCCTATGGGGTGGGGGGGCAGCTTCAACCATCAGCTGATGCAGGGTGGTCTTCAAACTTCCCGCCCGCACCACCACAGCTGTGCGCAGCAGCATGGCAGATGTACGATTAATCCAGTTTTCGAGTGACGGTTATTTACACCACCCGAGCATCATGTGTGCCTTCATAGTTCATATATTAGCAACATGTATCACATGTCATTGTAAGAGAAGTTACAGTCGAGCGTCCTGGCTATCATGGCGACTGGCTGGCTGGTGGCCATCTTGGTCATGGACTCACACACATACACACAAGGCCAGCTGACAGACATCCCACTCCCCATAACTTTCCCTTTCATTCAATGCCTTCCTCATGCACTGTTTATTGATTTTATACTTTACCGTATATTTTATAGTTAGAATATGAGTGTTACACATTGTTTTAGGCACTTTTGACTTAGAAATATGGGTTTTGACATATTTTTAGTGGGGAGGCAGGGGAGATGGTGCCAGGTGGTGAAGGCAAGGGTGGGGGCACTGAGGGAGTTGGGGAGGACCAGTGTACTCATCGCCCAGCTTGATGTGTAGTAGCAACATGAAACACACTCTCGTCTATTCTTACCCTTACCATGACCTGGCGGAATTTTGAGGAATGCCATGGGGTCTGGGTCATTATCCTCCTCCTCTTCCCCACTTGGTGGGGAGTCCAACTATTTCATGGGGAGCATTAAACATAGCGAGGCAATGAGATACGTCCGACACTCACGAAGTACACAAGACAACTGGCCGGGCGGGAGGCAGCCCAGTCCTCCCACTCCCTCCCTCCTCCCGCGCTCTCTCTCCCAACTCCCCACCGCGGCGGGACTTGGGTATTGCCAATTGAAAAGTATTGCCACTGTTGGGCAACATCATAAGGTATATCTCATGTAAATTTGAACCCTTTAACTACCATAGGACAGGAATAAATAAGCTTGAAAGTGGCGGTAAGATAAGTGGGTAAACTGGCTTTCCCCATCCACCTGTACTAACCCGCGTGGCTGGACTAGGGAGTTGCCGAGTACCGGCACTGTTTGGCAACATCATAAGGTATATCCCATACCATCCTCAAGCCTCTAGCTACCATATAGGACAAGAGTATATAAGGTCGAAACTGCTGACACAGGTGCTGCGGCGCTGGGGTTTAGCGTTACATACATTGCCGATGCATCACGTGCGTCGCTGGAGTCCTGTGGGTTAAGCGTATAAGCAAATGCAAATTTATCAGTAACTAAAGTATAAAATACGATTGGCGTATTTATAATTTTTTATGTTTATGTTTACGTTCTGGTACCCATTGAGAGTCACTCTCGGGTGGCATAATATGCAGGGCTTTTGCAGGTGGATTTTAGATCAGGAGAAGAATTAGAGAGGACATTCACACTTTAGCCTGCGGTCTACCGGGTCACCTTTATTAGCGTGCGATCTATCATGGTCTAACCTAACATAACATAACCATTAGCCTGGTCAGATCAAGATATCTTCATAGCGGGCCAGGTGCTTAGGTAGACTGGTCAGGTAAGGGTTGGGGAAGGTCTGGTAAGCAGTAGACCACGGGTACGTGGTAGTCCGCATGGCAATGCAGCAACGATTAGGATTAGGGAGATAATGACTGGTGGTCCTCGCTCTAATACAAACAAGAGTGGGACTATTATAAATATGAAATAGGAAGTGATTCCACATTTGGATGCTGCAGGGAAAAAATAAATTTTGTTATAATATGTTCGATGATGTCATTAGCCAAGTGGTCTATCTGCGGGAGAAGGTTGGGGAGAAGGAGGCATGCAAACTCCCCCATTTAGGTTGTGGTAGTCATGGTTGTGTTTTGTGTAGTTGCATGGAATAGGAGGAACTCTATTAAGATGGATTAGGTCATGATTAATTGGTAGGAAGCAAAGAGTTAGCATATATATGGTATACAATCTGACTGGGGTATAATAAAGAGTGGAGACTCACAAGGATCAGTTTTGGGCCCTCTGCTGTTCATCATTTATATTAACGACCTTGGTGTAGGAATAACTAGCAAAATCAGTAAATTTGCAGATGACACAAAAATATATAGGAAGAGTATTCAATTCTGATCATGATATTCAGCCTATCCAAAGATATCTAGATATACTACACGAATGGGCTGTAAATTGGCATATGAGGTTCAATGTAGATAAATGCAGTGTAATATAATTTGGGAAATCGATAGAAATTGCAGGATATAGATTAGATAACGTGAATATATGAAACTCATAATGAAACAGATTTGGGAGTCATCGTCAACTGTGATTTGAAACCTAGAAATCAATGCATTAGTGTTAGAAATAAGGCAAATAGAGGTATCGGATTTATATTTAGAAGTGTAAGTAATAGAACAGCAGACGTAATCTTAAAACTTTATCTAACTCTAATAAGACTGCATTATGGATTACGCTGTCCAATTTTGGTGTCCCTATTACAGAATGGACATAGAATCCTTGGAAAGGGTACAACGAAGTATGACAAAAATTATCCATAATAATATTAGAGATACGCAAAGTTAGAGAGGATATGATAGAGGTATTCAAGTGGGTTAGTGGGATTAATAAAGGGGATATGAAAGATATACTGAAGCTCAGTGATAGCGAAAAAACTTGAATAAATGGTTTCAAATTAGATAAATTGCCTTTCAGAAAAGATATAGGCAAATATTAGTTTGGTAACAGAGTTGTAGATAGGTGGAATAGGCTACCAAGTGCTATAGTGGGATCAAGAACGATAGATATTTAAGATAAAATTTGATAGGAATATGGACGAGATGGGTTGGGTGTGAGGGGGATCTGCCGGCTGTGGGCCAATCGGCTCTCTGCAGACCCCTGTTTTCTTATGTTGTCCTCTGACCAATTTGGTGAGGTCAGTCCTCATAGTATTAGTGACTTGGGCCTATAATTGGGCCTTATAATTATCGTTGGGTATGAGAGGGATCTGCCTTATGTGGGCCAATCGGCTCTCTGCAGACAGCCATTGTCTTCTGTTCTTATGTGTACAGTAAGTGTGTGTGTGTGTGTGTGTGTGTACAAAGGAGTACAAAGGAAATCAAGCAACAACAGATCTAGTGACCCTTCTAGGCTGCTTGTCCTCTAAAACATTGAGGATCAAGAGTCCAAACAGTGGTTTAGAGTGGGTAAGGGAACATTGAAAAGGGAATTACTGCCCTGGAACTAATGTCCGTGGCAGCATTAGGAAGTTAGTAGGGGACAGACGGGTTAGTAACTGAGGGGGGGATACAATAAAGTTATTCATTTACAAACGCAGTCAGTCGCGAATTTGATGCGAGATATTTGTCTAGGCGGAGTTTAAATGAATCAACGGTGATGCAGCCTATAACGTCTCGGGGAAGCCCATTCCACAAGTTGACAACTCGATTGAAGAAGAAATTCTTAGATTCGTGTGAGTTAAAAGATTTACCAATAATTTTGCAACCGTTTCCCCGCGTGCAATTAGATTGGTCGATAGTGAAGTACTTACTACAGTTCATATTGTCGATGCCTTTGATGATTTTGAACACTTGAATTAAGTCACCTCTTAATCTGCGCTGTGTTAAAGGAAATAGATTTAATTCTCTAAGACGCTCTTCGTATGGTTTGTTCTTTAGGCTAGGTATCATTTTGGTAACTCTACGTTGAACTCGTTCTAGCTTGTTTATATTTTTTTGGTAATAAGGGCACCAGGATTGAACGCAGTATTCCAGAAGAGGGCGGACTAAGGAATTGTAAAGGGTTAGGATAACTCCTGCCTATAAAGCCAATTATTTTGTTTGCCTTCTTAACAACTTCTGAACAATGTTGACTCGGTTTTAGGTTACTCGATATTGTTACTCCCAGATCGGTTTCTCTGTTTACATTCTTAAGCTGAGTGCCATTCATCGAATAGTTTGCTTTCTCATTTAGGTATCCGATATGTAGTACTTTACATTTATCCGCATTGAAACTCATTTGCCAAATTTGGGCCCAGCATGACAATTTATCTAGATTGTGTTGCATATCGTCAACTTGTTCTTTTGAGAGTACGCTATTTGCAATTTTTGTATTGTCAGCAAATTTTGAGATTGTACAGGCGAGACCCTCATCTATGTCATTGATGTAAATTAGAAAGAGAATTGGTCCTAGTACCGATCCCTGGGGTACCCCGCTACTTACATTGGTCCATTTAGATGCCTTACCGTTTATGACTACTCTTTGCTTTCTGTCACTGAGCCAATTTTCTATCCATTTCAACACACCATCTTGTATTCCATGCGCTTTTAGTTTTAGCAGTAAACGTTTGTGGGGAACTTTGTCAAAGGCTTTTTGAAAATCAAGGTATATAATATCTACAGCTTTACTCTCATCGTAGAGGTTGAGGATGTCGTGGAAGAAGTCTAAGAGGTTTGTTAAACAGGAACGTTTTTTACGAAAGCCGTGTTGAGTATCTTTAAGTATGTTTTTTTCCTCTAAGTGAAGTGATTTACGAGTCTGTCTCTTATGACCGTTTCTAGCATTTTACATACAACTGAGGTTAAGCTAATTGGACGATAGTTACTGGGTAGGGATTTGCTGCCTTTTTTGAATATCGGTGTTACGTTGGCTAGCTTCCACTGATTAGGCATAGTTCCAGACTGCAAGGATTTATTGAATAGTAATGTCAGTGGTTTGGAGAGCTCATCCTTAGCTTCCTTTAGAACTCTAGGCGAGATTGTATCAGGTCCAGGCGTTTTATTTACCTTGAGTTTATCTAAACAATTCAATATTTCTCTCTCTGTAACGGTGATATTGCTTAGAACATCTGAATTATCAATCTGAATCGGCGATGGTGTAGGGATATCACTGAGGTCTTCTGTTGTAAAAACTGATGCAAAGAAGGTAGGCCTATTGAGGGCATTACTCATTTGTACTTCGTCTTTGGTGTATTCTCCATTTTCATCGACTAACGGTCCAACAGTTGAAGTAACTACTTTTTTCTTTCTGATATAACTATAGAATTCTTTCGGGTTTGTTTTACTTTGATTCGCAATATGTAATTCTAAGGTCTTTTTATTTTGCTTAATTAACTTTTTGGCTTTGCGTCGTAGCTCTACAAATTTCACCCGTTCTTCGTCATTTTGTGAGGATTTTAATCTATCATTAGCAAATTTTTTAGCAAGCAGGCAGTTTGAACTATCTTTATTCCACCATTTGGGCTTATTATTATGGCCTGGACACCATATTTTCGATGGTATGCAGTCTTGCACTGCTTCTGGTAAGTGGTTTCGAATAACTTCCAAGATGTATTTATGTAGTTATTGTTAATTAAAAAGCTCCAGTCAGTTTCTTTAAACATAGCTCTAAGTTTATGGAAGTGTGCTTTCTTGAAATTAGGGACTTTTTCGATGCTACTATTTGGTTCATTACTAGTAAACTTTAAAGTGAAAGTTATCGTACGATGGTCGCTGTTACTGAATTCATCACCAACATTCAAATTCTCTATTAATTCTTCTTTTGTTGCAAGTACAATGTCAAGAACGTTATTACCACGGGTTGGCGTTCGAACAAATTGATAAAGCGAACTCTCTTGCAAGTTCGTATACAAGTCATGTCCGGAGTGTGAAGTAAGAGTATCGCCCCACTTGGTCACAGGTAATTTAAAGTCGCCAAAAATTACGGTGTCTTGTGAGTTACTTACATCTGCAATTTGTTCGTAAATTTCTCGGACAGTTTGCACTGATTGAGCTGGAGGTCTGTATATCAACGCAAGTATTATTTTTGTACCTTTATTATTCTTTATTAGCACAAAAGATGTGTCGACGTTCACAATTTGAGGTTTTGACAAGAGGGTAGGGTTAAGACTTACTTTGATATAAAGTAAAACGCCACCTCCATTTCGATTTATTCGGCTTTTCTCAAACATTACATAACCGGGAAGTGAATACTCTGCTAAAAAGTCTCTATCTTCTGTATTGAGCCAAGATTCTGTTATGCCAATCACATCATAATTTTCTGTAAACACTAGCTCCTCTAAATCTGAAAATTTATTGCGTATGCTACGAGCGTTTGCATAGAAAACCTTTAAATTTGTTATTTTAGAACTCACGGAAAGCTCTTTAATAATATTTTTGGTTCTTGTCGGATCTACATTTATGTTCATGGCTGTCCTCGGTCCTCGCTGTTTTCGGTCCTTATCGCTGGTGGTCCTCGGTTGCCTCTGTTTTTTGCTTGGCGTTGGATGATTTATGTCACTGCTGCTTCTTCTCGGATGGCGTTTTTTGATCCATGGCTGTGGACTGCTTCGTGTAGGAGACGACCCATGCGTGCTGAACCCACAGGGTTTAGATGAGTGCCATCCTTGCGGAACAGAGTAGGCTGGTTGTAGAAGTTGTCCCAGAGGTTGATGAATTTAACTTCTTCCTTCAGACACAAATATTTTAGTCGGCTATTTGTGCTGAAGGCCTTGTCGTAGAATTTGTCAGGTACATCAAACTTGGGGAGAATGCCTGAGATGATGATATTCCTTGACTTGTTTTTGTAGTGCTGGATCATCTTGCGATATTTCTCCATCAACTCTTCGGATCTGGTGCGCATGATGTCATTTGAACCAGCATGGATGACAAAAAGGGTATTTTCATTTGCATCCTTTGTGGACTGTACAATGACAGTCAGTGTTGGATATGCTGGTGACTGTCTCTTATCATGATGACTGGCACAAGGACCAAACAGTTCATGTACAGTCGGATGCCATAGTCTCTGGCACACTCATAATATTCGTTGACTGCACCTATTTCTAATTGTGGAAGTATATCTCTGAAAAGTATTTTATTAATATAATGTCCTATACATCAACTACACAACTATAAATAATATATATTGACAAGCTAGTTCTACCCAAAAAACAATCCAGAAAGTTATAATTGCATAAAGGAAAACATAGGGGATCTACACATTTTAATGAGTGTGCTAGAGATTATGGTATCCGGGTGAACAATTACACAAATAAGTTATGTTTCTCTCCGTGATCTCTTACATGGAACTATAATGAGGATGGTTTGATTACGAGTGTAGTTTATTATGCAGTGGTTAATTCACCTGACTAGTCAACTGATCATTATATGAAACCACACTTGTAATTCATTCACACTAATGTTACTTTAACACATTAGATCACGACGAGGAACATAAATTATGGGGACAACTATGCATATTCATTTCATGGTTGTGTATTTGTTTCACTACATATATATATATATATATATATATATATATATATATATATATATATATATATATCACAAATACACGTGAGCCACTAAATGTTTCTAATCTCTCAGTGGGGTTCGAACCGCCGACCATCAGGACGATAGCCGATGCTTTAATCAACTGCCGTGGTGTAGTTGATTAAAGCGTCGGCTATCGTCCTGACGGTCGGCGGTTCGAACCCCACTGAGAGATTAGAAACATATATATCAAATATGCAAAAAAAGAGATTCTTGTGGTACGAGTATAAGTAAAAATATTTCCACACCAAAAGAAGTATAGAAATTGATAGGTTCACTGTACAAATTTTAAAGATATATATATGCGGTCAATTATTATTATATTTCAAAACATACTAGAAAATATCGTAGGAGTATTTACAAAACAAGTACATCCGAGTATCCTTTTAGATGGCTCGAATTGTACGGTTTAAAATACAGATGTTGATATCATTTAAAATATAACATGCTTAAGGTTAGTTTTTTTTAAATAACACAGACGTTAAATGCCAGTGAAAGAAAAAAGGAAGTCCGAGTATCTTGTTAGACGGCTCGAACTGTAGGATTAAAATATAATAGCGTTTAATGCTAAATTTAAAAAAAATCACAGTCGTTTATTGTCAGTCAAAATATGAATAAATGCATTTCTCTACTTTCGTAGATCTTCAGTATTAAAATATGAGTGGCTGGTTCCAAAGCTATGGATGTACTGTATGTCCACACATGCGTGGATTACCAGGACTGTCTTATATATATATATATATATATATATATATATATATATATATATATATATATATATACCGGTATATATATATATATATATATATATATATATATATATATATATATATATATATATATATACAGTATATATATATATATATATATATATATATATACAGTATGTGCGTGTGTGTGTGTGTGTGTGTGTGAGTGCGTGGAGGAGATTAAAGGTAAAGCTGACTGTAATTGCTTTTGTGACCATATTTGATCCATGGTCAATATGTTGCGTGTCCCCTTTGGTACGCGGCCAAATTGGTCCAGGGTTAAGGGGAGGTTTTTAGTTTGTTGCCTAAACCTGTATCAAGATTTACAAAAATGCCCCCTAGACCCCCACACCCCCCTTCGAGATAAATGTGTACATGTTTTCGGTAGAAAAAATGGTCTGGCCGAAGGCCCGTTCTTTCTAGATAATCTAATTTATGATTTCACTCCCAGCACCAAACACCTCCCAATGAAACTAATGAAACCGTGTGATGCTCCCGGGATTTGAATCTGGGTCACCACATACAGATCTTAAACACTCTAACCATTACACCATGATGACAATTACATTACAGGCTTGCTATCGTTCGCCAGCAACAAAATCTACACCTAAATCGCACGAAAGGTCTTAAATTTGACAGAAATGGGGCGAAAGGTATTAAAATCGCCTAACTAATGTGGTGAACGTATTCAAATATCGAAAGTAGTTGGCCTAAGCATGAGGGAGAAGGGGTTTCAGAAAAAAAAACCTTAGGTGAAAATCTTCCTTTAATGTGGTCACACCGAAGCTGTCTAATTAATGCAGTCAAATTATTGGCTAAGCAACCCCTCTGATCCGCGGTATTTTAGAGACAATTCAATTATACATTTTAAAAGCCACTCCAACAGATTCCTCTCTCTCCAACACCCCTTCTCCCTTCTCAACACTTTTCGGCAAGTAGATACGAGATTTCGTTGTAAAGGCTTATCCCTCAATACCTTCACCTCACTCAGGTTAAACTGCTAACCTGTTAGGGTTATCCAATCACCACCACAGGTTTTGTCTCGTCCGTATGTGTCCAGTATGACTCATGAAATATAATGAAATACAAAACAAAAGTAAAAAAAAAAAAAAAAAAAAAATCCAGGTCAAGTTTGGTCGAGTTTATTTTGGAGGGGGTTGGGAGGATCAGTGGATTTTGACACCAGGTTCATCGTTTCTATTCTGGTACCAAATGAAGATACTGACACAACTTCTTGTAAATCCGCCACTAATGTTTTTAGAAATCCTATTTACAGACAAACAAACAAGTGCGAACGCATAATGTCTCCAAACTCCATTCGGCGAAGATAAACATACTATAGTTTATTCGCTGTAATTAGGCAAGAAATCATGACCTATATCCTCTGTAACTCAAAAGGGGCAAGAGCAAAATAATGGGCTGTAAATTTCCACATCTATTCCTTGGCTGACTTTTCCCAAATCGTACAAATATTAGCTCGATTAATCTAGTCGATTTTTAGTTACAGAGGATAGAGGTCGTGATATCTCGACTACTTACAACGAATAGACTATAACTACCGACTCTAAATTTGACTACTTTAGTCTTAACCAATTCAGTATCAGTGCCGTCCTTTTAGTTTGATGCTAAGTTATTATTATAGGATTGTATTCAGTTTACAAGGACCGCGAGCAATTAACAGGCTTCGAACGATCGTTATTAACCGGTTTTACTAGCACAGATCCTTCTTAAGCTGCATGAAATTGTCTAATTATAGCCAGAATATAATGTGAACAACGTCGGCGGTACAGTAAGGGTTAACAGACACACAGTACCAACAATACATGATAGACAGAGAGGAGAGACTAACAGGACAATAATTATATGACAACAAAAAACAGAGAGACTAGACAACACAGACACAATATACAGACAACACAGACACAATATACAGACAACACAAACACAATATACAGACAACACATACACAATATACAGACAACACATACAATATACAGGCAACACAGACAATATACAGACAACACAGACACAATATACAGACAACACAGACACAATATACAGACAAGACATACACAATATACAGACAACACAGACACAATATACAGACAACACAGACACAATATACAGACAACACAGACACAATATACAGGCAACACAGACACAATATACAGACAACACAGACACAATATACAGACAACACATACAATATACAGGCAACAGACACAATATACAGACAACACAGACAATATACAGACAACACAGACACAATATACAGACAAGACAGACAAAATATACAGACAACGCAGACATAATATACAGACAAGACAGACACAATATACAGACAACACAGACACAATATACAGGCAACACAGACACAATATACAGACAACACAAACACAATATACAGACAACACAGACACAATATACAGACAACACAGACACAATATACAGACAGCACAGACACAATATACAGGCAACACAGACACAATATACAGACAACACAGACACAATATACAGACAACACAGACACAATATACAGACAACACATACAATATACAGGCAACACAGACACAATATACAGACAACACAGACACAATATACAGACAACACAGACACAATATACAGACAAGACAGACACAATATACAGACAATGCAAACACAATATACTGACAAGACAGACACAATATACAGACAACACAGACACAATATACAGGCAACACAGACACAATATACAGACAACACAGACACAATATACAGACAACACAGACACAATATACAGACAACACAGACACAATATACAGACAGCACAGACACAATAATTATACAGGCAACACAGACACAATATACAGACAAGACAGACACAATATACAGACAAGACAGACACAATATACAGACAACACACACACAATATACAGACACAATATACAGACAACACAGACACAATATACAGACAAGACAGACACAATATACAGACAACACAGACACAATATACAGGCAACACAGACACAATATACAGACAACACATACACAATATACAAACAACACAGACACAATATAGAGACAACACAGACACAATATACAGACAACACAGACACAATATACAGGCAACACAGACACAATATACAGACAACACAGACACAATATACTGACAACACAGACACAATATACAGACAAGACAGACACAATATACAGACAACACAGACACAATATACAGACAACACATACACAATATACAGACAACACATACACAATATAGACAACAGACACAATATACAGACAACACAGACACAATGTACAGGCAACACAGACACAACACAGACACAATATACAGGCAAGAGAGACACAATATACAGACAACACAGACACAATATACAGACAACACAGACACAATATACAGACAACACAGACACAATATACAGACATCACATACAATATACAGGCAACACAGACACAATATAGACAACACAGACAATATACAGACAACACAGACACAATATACAGACAACACAGACACAATATACAGACAACACAGACACAATATACAGACAACACAGACAATATACAGGCAACACAGACACAATATACAGACAACACAGACACAATATACAGACAACACAGACACATATACAGACAACACAGACACAATATACAGGCAACACAGACACAATATACAGGCAAGACAGACACAATATACAGGCAAGACAGACACAATATACAGACAACACAGACAATATACAGGCAACACAGACACAATATACAGGCAACACAGACACAATATACAGGCAACACATACAATATACAGGCAACACAGACACAATATACAGGCAAGACAGACAGAATATACAGGCAACACAGACACAATAAATTATACAGACAACACAGACACAATATACAGACAACACAGACACAATATACAGACAACACAGACACAATATACAGACAACACAGACACAATATACAGGCAATACAGACACAATATACAGACAATACAGACAACACAGACACAATATACAGACAAGACAGACACAATATACAGACAACACAGACAATATACAGGCAAGACAGACACAATATACAGACAACACAGACACAATATACAGGCAAGACAGACACAATATACAGGCAAGACAGATACAATATACAGACAACACAGAAACAATATACAGACAACACAGACACAATATACAGACAACACAGGCACAATATACAGGCAAGACAGACACAATATACAGACAACACAGACACAATATACAGACAACACCCGACACAATATACAGACAACACAGACACAATATACAGACAACACAGGCACAATATACAGGCAAGACAGACACACTATACAGACAACACAGACACAATATACAGACAACACAGACACAATATACAGACAACACAGACACAATACACAGACACAATATACAGACAACACAGACACAATATACAGACAACACAGGCACAATATACAGGCAAGACAGACACAATATACAGACAACACAGACACAATATACAGGCAACACAGACACAATATACATACAACACATACACAATATACAGACAACACAGACACAATATACAGACAACACAGGCACAATATACAGGCAAGACAGACACAATATACAGACAACACAGACACAATATACAGACAACACAGACACAATATACAGACAACACAGACACAATATACAGACAACACAGACAGAACAAAGTGACAAGATTTTATTAACAGACAATACAGATTAGACACAGAAAGACAAGGCAGACATAATACACAGGCAAGGTAGACAGGAGAAACTGACAAGACAAAATAAACAGACAATACAGACATAACAGACACAACACACAGAAAAGATGGACAGGAGAAACTAACAAGACAAAGGAACAGACAGACTAAGCAAAACAGACGAGATACGAGACAAACAGATAATCTACGAGACATACAAGAAAGACAGACAATATACAAGCCAGACACAATATACAGACAACACAGACACAATATACAGACAACACAGACACAATATACAGACAACACAGACAGAACAAAGTGACAAGATTTTATTAACAGACAATACAGATTAGACACAGAAAGACAAGGCAGACATAATACACAGGCAAGGTAGACAGGAGAAACTGACAAGACAAAATAAACAGACAATACAGACATAACAGACACAACACACAGAAAAGATGGACAGGAGAAACTAACAAGACAAAGGAACAGACAGACTAAGCAAAACAGACGAGATACGAGACAAACAGATAATCTACGAGACATACAAGAAAGACAGACAATATACAAGCCAGACACAGAATCTACGAGACAAATAAGATGTGAGACAAACAAACAATATGCGAGACAAACAGACAAGACAAGACACGAGACAGACAGACAGACAAGATACGAGACAAACAGACATGACAAGACGCGAGACAGACAGACAGACAAGATACGAGACAAACAGACATGACAAGACGCGAGACAGACAGGCAAGATACGAGACAAACAAGACAAGACACGAGACAGACAGGTAAGATACGAGACAAAAAGAGAAGATACGAGACAGACATCAAGATAATTATGTTCTTATGTACACATATGATACGAGATGGACAGACAGGGTACAAAACAAACAGACAAACTACGAGAGAGACAGATACTATGATACGAGACAGACAAGACAGTGAAGATACGAGACACACAGACAAGGTCCGAGGTAAACAAGATGTACATTGTACAAGACAGGCAAAACTGAGAACATTGACGAAACAATTAAGACAGTCAAAACATCAGACAGACAGACTCGCAGGACAGACAGACAATATACGAGACAGGCAGACAAGACGCGATAGACAGAAAAAGAAAACAAATATTGACCATAGACAAGACAGACAAGAGAGCCGGGATAAGAAATATGAAGTAGGCAGACAAGCCAAACAGACACACAGTCTATAAACAATACAGTCAAAACATGACAAACTCACATTCATTTGTTTTCCTTACACTCCTTTGAGTGCAAGCCTCAACACCTGGGGAAGAATGTTGTCAAAGAGAAGTATAGATGTGAGCAAAAGTGTATGTGTCTATGTGTGAGGGTACATGTATACGTGTACAATGTTTATTGCGTTGTTAGCCTGTGGCAAGGTAAGTATAAAATAGATACCCATATTATTTCATTCTCTGTAAATGAAAGTTTATAGAAAACTTTTTTCTATGGATAACTGCGCAATATAAATGAACAAATATTTCTATATTGCATTACTTATCATATAAATAATAGATTATATATGGTTATACTTTCATCAGTAGTTGTGCAAATATATATTTATATATTTTTAAAGTCATTACTTTAAATTATTTATCAAAAAGGTAATTCTACTTCCATGTCGACATTATGGCCAAGGAATATAAGATTCACTCGAGAATTTCTCCTTCACTTTTGCGTTGTTTGTCTCAGCAAATACACGTACTACACTGGCTTCTGAAAATATTTTAAATAAGTCACAATAGGCTTTGCAAACGGTATTTCGCCTGATAACATTTTGTGAGCGTTGTTTGATTTTATTATTGGTTTCAAAATGTTCTTCAAACAAATAATGAAAATCCTGTTGATAAAATATAAGCCTAGTTTGCCCGTTGACAGTTGGAGTTCATTTGGCCAGTTTCCAATCGCATTTGTCATTTTGACTTATGCATTCTTTGGACTGACCCTAATGTCCCCTGACGAAAAGGCCGGCCCTCTCTGTACCTCTCAGGGTGGCGGACAAGAACCTTTGCTTGACCAGGTCAAATACGACCTGTGCCTCGGGTTCTCATACACAGAGGTCCACCCAGATGGAGTTGATACAGATCTTCCTGGTAAACGATTGTATATGACCAATAACAGATATATTCCTTTAACTTTATTTATTTGCGCAATAATCTATGTCAGCTCTAGAAGCATCAGGCAGTACTATGCCGACCAGAGAATCGATCAGTTCAGAAATTATCTCGCAGATTTAACTGACCAGGAAATCGTCAACTTTTTCCTTCAGCATGCAGCCGTATATAGAAACCAGGTTGCATCCAGGTTTAAAGTGATTGCATATTCGCTTCTGTGCGACGTGGTGTGTATTGGGCTTTTACACCACGTTTCGTCAGGAACATTTGTTAGTCTCAACTTTAATTTCCAGAGGCTAGCCGACCGCAACCGGGATGAACTTGATGGAGCGTTTTCTGCATACGGCCTCTGCCAAATATCACCGGAAAAAGGATTGGCGGTCCTAAACACGGAAATTTATGGTTGTTCTTTCCCACAAAATGATATTTATAGAACAATGTTTATCTGCATGAGGATAATTTATGCCATATACCTTGTACTCCGAATTGGTCTCTTCGTTTACTCATGTTTTAAATCAGACCTTGGAGGCGCCCGTCTGGATCAACAAAATGTCCGTATAGTCCGTGAGAGTTTCCCGCGTGACGTGATGGAGTTGATCCATTATGTAACTAGCCAGACCACGGCTGCTACCGGGAACAGGGTGTTGGAGGCACTGGTACAACAAGTTAATAATATCAACACCAGGTTCGCTGCCCCCTACTGCAATATTAGAGATTTTTAGTCAAGCACACAGCCTTGTTAACTTGAACTAAACAATTTTTTTAGCCTCAATTCTACCAATTTCAACCTTATTACTACATCAATGCTATCAATTCTAACTAATGTTTCCTTTATGCTATTAATAGCTCACTTTTATGTTTGATTGGTCTTTATAATGTCCTATTATGGAAACGTTTACTAGTTTGTTTGATTGTGGATGCTTATCCGCTTCTGTACCAGCGACGTCTTTTACATTTTATTCTAGCTATATTTAGAGCATTTTTTGTTGTTTATTAAGGATCTGTGGTAGTCAAGAGGGTTAAGTGAGATAGTTTGAAGCCTGTTAATTGCTGGAGGCCCTTTTGAAACTGAATAAAATTGTCTACCAGTAGCCAGAATAAAGTTAAAAGGACGTCGCCGGTAAAGAAGCGGTTAATATTGTATATTTTGTTTGTCATTAAATTTGTTATTTCATCCTTTCAGTGACCAGGTGTTTATTTCATGTTATTCCAACTAACACTAGAAGACTTAATACATGTTAAAAAGGTCTTGAGGCAGTTAACCCCTTGAGGATTATTCCGCGTTTTGACTGTATTGTGGTTATCATTACACAAATTTATACAGCTGAGGAATGATCTACCGGAATTCAATGGGTAAAACTATCTCAACTAACCCTCTGACTTCCATATACCCTTCCTAATCTGAAAAAAATAGTCTAATAATAGCCAGAAAACGGAAAAAAACGCGTAATCGTATCTTCAAAGGATTAACCCCTTCAGCACCATGAAGCTTTGTTTCTGGTTATAATTAGATGATTTTATGCAGTTTCAGAAGGACCTATTTTACTAAGCGGGTTTATTATTATCGTAATTACCCACTTGAGTCGTATAGGCAGATTACAAATTAAAGAAACTCGTCTAATGATATCCAGAATATGATGAATATTACGTAATGGCGGTGAGAGGGTTACATGGGTACAATCAATTGCAAACCATCTCTTGACCCACACAGATTCTTGCTCATAAAATCGTCTACTAATAGCCAGAATTTACTGAAAAAGTGCGTCAAAAGATACTGAAATGGTTAAGGGGGATGTAGTTGCTGTTTCTGGACCCCCTTCTCCCTTTGACAGTTGTGAGATTTAACCCGAGAGCGGCACGCTATTGGTAGTTCAAACCCTCGCGCCAAACTAGGATATTTGGCTTCATTCCCGCCTAAAATCGTCCTTTTACCATAAATATCGTTATTACTTATTCATATGCGCCTATTTTACGTTTAATATGAAGATATTAACATGTAACAGTAATAAAACAAGTGGGAATAAATAGTATTTGGAGGGTGAAAAAGACGAATTATTGCCGACCCTCCAGTCATGAGGTGAGAGGCGAACGCGACGTATACCCTCCCTCTCTGAGGCCTGAAGACAGACTGAGCCATCAGTTTTGCTTTCTTTCTCTTCCCTTGCTCCCTATATGCACAGTAGACAACCTTGGAACCGGATTGGAGATACTGGGGCGATAAATATACCAATATATAAGCTAATAAGAGGAAAAATAGTTGATAATTAAAGGGCGGTGGGAGGAGGGGCCTTTGACACATGTGGAGGAGTGATAGAAGGTATGGAGAGGAGTTATCTCACTTAATCCTTTCACGCATTTATGACGCAGAGGTTGCCAGATTATCAATAAGAAATAGGGTTCTCTCACTCTTATAATTACCTCTCCCAAATTAGTTTTCTGCCCACAGCTAACTCAAAGACAACTGCAGAGGTTGAAGTAACTAAACTAAAGGTTTCTAAATACCCCTAGCTGATGGTAACAAAGGTTTTAAAGTATCCCCAATAGGCTCAAAATTGCATCATATGTCGGAGAGGGTTAATCACGTATTCCTTTATTTTGAGTGCTACTGGGGTCTTTTAAAAGTTTTTGTTTAGGCCTTGGATCTTAAGAGTCTCGTCGCCTTTCACCACCAAAACCTCCTAAGAGTCATGGCGCCGTTCCCGGGTAAATACGTTCAATCCATTAGTTTGGGGAATTTAACACCTTAACCCGGGAGCTGCGGGAAGACTCTTAAGAGTTCCCCCGGCGGACTGCGGGAAGACTCTCCTGAGTAAGTAAAATTAAAAATCAACTTTTGACATCGAAAAAAAAAAAAAAATATATTTTTATTTTTTTATTTTTTTATTTTTGTTTGGCCCCTGGGCCATGCAAAATCTCAGTCCTCTACCTCCCCTCCTTCCCCACTTTCCTCCTATCCCTCAGTTATCACCTATTTTCCCTATTATTCCCTTATTCTGAGGTATATTTTCGTGCTAACATTAGCGAGTTGCAAGCAGGGTGTTGTCATCACTGATAGCAATCGAGTGCAAGAGAGAGAGAGAGAGTATCGATCGACTGTGTCGCAGTGGCCTTGGGGAAAATTGGCGGGAAGGTAGCTTGCCTCACTCATACATTATACAACTCGCGGGCTATATCTCCGATTTTGACCATCCAAACGCTGTTTTCACTCGTTTTATTGTTGTTTCAGGTTAATACCTTTATAATCAACCCATAATAGGCGCATATGGATAATTATTAATGCTATTAATGGTACAATGAATATTTTAGTGACGAAAAACCTCAAATACGTCAGCACAGGGGGAGGTTTTCAATTACCCCCGTGCGCACTTCAGAGGTTAAGAGCGGGTGGAGGAGTATATTTGATGTGCCGCCCAGTGGGGGGTTTTACCGTAAACGAGCTTGTTTCCGTACTCATTTTCATGCATAAACAAGAGCCAGAGCGTAATACAAGTATGCATCCCTGAAAGGGCGTTAATTCAGCTATCCAATGACACCAGAACCATCCTTCTACGATCACTGGTTGTCTTGCAACGATTGTGCAACCGAAGGGCAAAATCGCAAAAATACGGTCATTTTCTTACATTATTACTTGTGAAACGAGTGAGAGAGGGTGGAGTACAAAGGGGTACATCTCAGTAGCTCCACGGCCACCGTGGCAAGCGGTCATGAGGTAACCTACGCTCCTCCCACTGCTCCGCTCTCTCTCAGAGCACATTACGTGCTCAAAATTGCACTCAACAATAGCCGTGACCCGCCACATAGGCCACATTTATTTAACTCGACAATAGACGTGTGCCACCAGTTAAGGGTTAAGACCTTTCACCCTATTTCTTTGTCAATGTTTGGATCTTTCATTCAATTTAGGAGTCAATTTTTTCCTGGCGAGCAATGTGAGCCTGTAGTTCTAGGAGGAACCGTTCTTTGGCCGGCACATAATTATTTCTACCAAAAAATGTATAAATTAATCTCAAATAGGGGTTTTAAGCTTGATGGAGGTCTTGCGAGGAAAGTAAAAAGTATATCAATAAATTAATTGTTATGCCCGACGTCATAACTTCAACTGTAGACGTCATAACTTCAACTGTATTTTCCATTCACTCATGTTACACCTGAGTAGCTTAGTTACCCCTTTAACACCTAACGAGCGGCCTAGGCGGTAATTTATATGTACCGCCCAGCGGGGTGTTTTTACCCTAAATAGGGTTGATAGCGTGATCATTTTCATGCCTAAATAAGACCCAGAGCGTAAAACAAGTATCTAACCCTGAAAGGGCATAAACAGAGCTTTCCAATGACACCCCAACCATCCTTGTACGACCGCTAGTTTTCTTGCAATGATCGCGCAACACGAGTGCAAAAACCATGTAATTAGGTAGTTTCCCTACATAATTCCCTGTGTAGTGAGTGCGTGAGGGTGGGGGAGGGTGGGATTCATGTCAGTAGGTCCACCGCGGTGGTCTGGAGCAGTCATACGCTTGCTACTCTCCTGCCACCACTTATCTCTCTCTCTCTCAGCAACATTACGTGCTGAAAATGGCACACGACATAAGTTGTGAACCGCCACTTAGTCCAAATTTCTTTCACACAACATAAGTTGCGCGCCGCTAATAAAGGGTAATAGTTATGGCAACAAACTTTTTCTTTCTTTCGTTCACCAACCAGTTTATTAACAGGATAATTCACCATGATAATTATAATGTGTATCAAGAGATAACAATACAAGAAATGCGATTCCTAAGAATCTGCGATCATACTGTGCAAATAACATTGTCAACTGTTATACCAGGGTTTTTACCAGGTTTACTTATTGGTTGTGGAGAGTTCTACTTGATTGGGGAATTCCAAGATCATACAAATACATGCATAGAAGACAATAGAGGGTACATATAAAACCAAGTGTAATTGTAAGAACAGTTTATTAAGCTTAACTCTTATTTCATTAATCACAGATAGTTATACAAGATTAAAATGGTAATTATTTATACAACAATAACTGTCCAAGCATGTGCGAGGATCTAAAAGGAGCTTAGTTATTTGATTATAGCTTGCCTATTAATATACATAGGATAGATACATTTATGAGTTAGTACACATTAAGGTGCTTGTTCAACATTTATACAACACGATATCACTTGTACTTTAGATGAGAATTTTACTAAGTCACTCAAGGTGGACTTATGCGTTGGCGCATAAATAACAAGTTATTTTAATAACACCGTCGCACTGGTGTGAATCTGGTAAAGTCGATATACAGTATATTATTATTTTTATTAATCTCACCACCACACCCCCAATGAAATTAATTAAAGTATATATGATCCACCGGGATTCGAACCCGGGTTATCACACACATATTTTTGCCACCTTAACCATTACACCACCAGGACGGTTAAAGGTTTATGCACACGCCTACGACTTATTATCCATTCTCGAATACTGGATATTAATCTAATCATGTTCATACTCCCAACCGCACTATGGTAGCCTACTGTTTAAGTGAGAGGAAAGAATATTCATGGGGCACAGATCATATAGACCGGCCTCTCGAAGAAATATCCCTAAACCTACTAATAATATTATTTTTATTAATCTCACCACCACACCCCCAATGAAATTAATTAAAGTATATATGATCCACCGGGATTCGAACCCGGGTTATCACACACATATTTTTGCCACCTTAACCATTACACCACCAGGACGGTTAAAGGTTTATGCACACGCCTACGACTTATTATCCATTCTCGAATACTGGATATTAATCTAATCATGTTCATACTCCCAACCGCACTATGGTAGCCTACTGTTTAAGTGAGAGGAAAGAATATTCATGGGGCACAGATCATATAGCCCGGCCTCTCGAAGAAATATCCCTAAACCTACTAATAATATTATTTTTATTAATCTCAAGAGATTAATTATTGAGACTCTAACTATGGTAGCAACACCGACACACTGGTGTGAATATGTCATAGTCGATATGTGAGGACTCTAACTATTTTGCTAGCACCAACGCACTGGTGTGAATTGAACATAGTCAAGATATTTTGGGACTCTAACTATTTTATCAACACCGACGCACTAGTGTGAATTTGGCAGAGTCGAGATGTGGGGACTCTAACTATTTTACTAACATCGACATACTGGTGTGAATAATAGAGTCAATATGTGGACTCTAACTTTTATACCTCGTCACTGGTATCTCTTGGTATCTATTATTATTTGTAGCAGCTTGAAGTCTTCTAAGTCTCCGTTGGGCCGTCCAGGTTGGCGTTTGGTCTATTAGTTTGGCAATTTTAAGACCTTTCGCCCCATTTCTTTGTCAATAATAAGATCTTGCATGTCATTTAGGTGTCAATTCTTTCCCGGCGAGCGTTCGCGAACCTGTATATCTTAGAAGGAGGAACCGGCCGTCGACCGGGATATTTTTCTACTAAAAAATTTGCATATTCTTCTAGAAGAAAATATTAGAGATATTTTTTAAGCTTGATGGAGGTCTAGGTAGGAAACTAATATAATAATATATTAACCCGGGAACTGAGGGGAGACTCTTAAGAGTTCCCCCGGCGGACTGCGGGAAGACTCTTAAGAGTCAGAGAAAAAAAAAATGGACTTTAAACATCGAATTTTTTTTTTTTTTTTTTTTTTTTTGCCCCTGGGCCATGCAAAATATCACTCCTCTACCTCCCCTCCTTCCCCACTTTCCTCCCCTCCTTCAGTTATCACCTATTTTCCCTGTTATTCCCTTATTCTGAGGTATATTTTCGTGCTAACATTAGCGAGTTGCAGGCACTGCCTTAAGGTAAGTGGTTGTGAAACACTCCCAAGATGTATTTATGTTGTTATTGTTAGTCAGAAAACTCCAGTCAGTTTCTTTAAGCTTTGATTTAAGTTTATGAAAATTTGCTTTCTTGAAATTAGGGACTTTCTCAATGCTGCTATTTGATTTGTTACTAGTAAACTTTAAAGTGAAAGTTATCGTACGATGGTCGCTGTTACTGAATTCATCACCAACATTCAAATTCTCTAATAATTATTTTGTTCCGAGTACAAGGTCAAGCACATTATTACCACGGGTCCGAGATTGTACAAATTGAAAAAGTGAACTCTCTTGCAAGTTAGCATAGAGGTCGTGTCCAGAGTGTGAAGTAAGAATATCGCCCCATTTAGTCACGGGTAAGTTGAAATCGCCAAGAATTACGGTATCTTGTATGTTAGTTATTTCTGCAATTTGTTCATAAATTTCACTGTCAGTTTGCACTGATTGAGCTGGGGGTCTATATAATAAAGCTAGTGTTATTTTAGTTCCTTGTTTATTATTTAATAGTACGTAAGATATGTCTATATTCGCAATTTGAGGTTTTGGGATTAAGACTTTCCTTTATAAAAAACAGAACTCCTCCTCCATTTCTATTGATCCGACTTTTCTCAAACATTGTATAACCAGGAAGCGTATATTCGGCTAAAAAGTCTCTGTCTTCCGTATTTAACCAAGATTCTGTAATGCCGATTATATCATAATGTTCTGTAAACAGTGTGTGTGAGTGTGAGTTACAAAATCCATAGTTATATAATAATGTGGCTTAAATAATTCCATTAGTGCTAAGTGTTGTTTTCAGATACCTTTGAGTCTTTCCAGCTAATATAGGGGTCTTTGTGTTCATCACTTAATTTTGTGTTCAACACCTTGTATCTGATCGGCTCGATTCTTCTTGATCCCTTTTTTGTTTGCTCCTTAGACCACTCAACCCCTTTATGTATTGGAGGCTGCTGGAGTACTTGGGGCCCTCTCATCTCTCTCTCTCTCTTTTTCTCTTTCTCTTTCTCTCTCTCTCTCTCTCTCTCTCTACTATCTATCTCTCTCTCTCTCACTCTCTCACACACTCTCTCTCTCTCTGTATGTGTGTGTGTGTATATAATTATATATATATATATATATATATATATATATATATATATATATACAGTATATACAGGCATATATACATATATGCCTTTTTTTTTTAAAGGGGAGGTGTGGCAGAGTGGTCTTGCCACTGGACTGGTAATCCAATGGACCCGGGTTCGAATCCCAATATGTCAATGGGAAGATATTATTGGGATGGAATTTGTGCTGTACCTAGTATCAGTGCATTACCACAGCACACCGAAATGCCAAATAAATACCCTCATTGTTCCCTGATTGAATAGCATTGTATGAATATTCCCATATTCACAAATATGCTACAGGGGGGCAATGCCTAGTGAGTTAATTGCTCAATAGGTGGCGTTCTGAGAGTGAGGGTCCGAGCCTGGGGGATGAGACTGTGAAGCACAGAGGCGAAGCAGCTTCAGAGGTGGAATTGCTTCGAGCCGTGAAGCTTCGCATGTCTCACTCCCTAGGCTGGAACAAGACCTCACGGGCCTCACCGTGTTCAGCAGTAGAGTGTAAAGGCTATCAGCCTATGCCCGAGAGGGAGTAGTTGGAATATAGAAAAAAAAAAAAAAAAAATATATATATATGTATATACAGTATATATATATATATATAGTACAGTATGTACTGTATATGCAGTATATATTTGCATATCTCGTAAACACAGGATTCATCACATACAAACAACCACACATATGCGCGTATACAGTAAGTACACACACACACACACACATACACAGCTCATAAACACATACCCACACATACAGAATATAATTATACCAAACCAACACACACACACACACACACACACACACACACACACACACGCACATACACACAGCTCATAAACACATACCCACACATACAGAATATATACCAAACCAACATTCACACACACACACGCACACACACATACACACACACACATACACACACACACATACACACACACACATACACACTGTTACGGCTGGATCGGCAATACATATTCGGGATTCTTGATCGTAGGACAGAAATGGCTTAAGTGACAACGACACGCTCGATTCCAGTCCCAAATACTATATGCTCCAGACAACAAAAGCACCAACGCCCTACAGAGTTATCATCTACGGTAACGAGGTACCTTAACTCGGCGAAAGTGTACAACAGGGGTAGGCTATGAGGCTAAACTCCCTCAGACATTTATAGGTTACGTTATTACTAAAGAAATGCAATACTCAAGAAACTACGTTAATATTAAGCCTCTAATAATGTAGAATAGAAGCAGGCTAAAGGTATGACAGTGAAATGCTAAATGACAAATGTACACGCCTACTTGAAAGCGCATGCACTACACTAACTGTCCCCTACTAACATGCACTAGCATGTAGCATACAAAATGTTCATGATCCAGTAGATACCTAATAATACACATGGGAGGAACATAAATAGTAGTCACTTATTATAATAATGAATCTATACTTGGAATAACTAAAAGGTTGCAGGCAACAGTACTGCGCCGGTAGCCTACTACCGCATAGGCTACTTCGCTTCTCTCACTCTGTCTCCCCTCCGAGTCCGTATGCGCCCTACGCAACAGAACTCCGGACACAGCAGCAAAACGACAGTGCAGTTAATTGATACATGAAAGTATTAATAGTGTTGTCTTGTGTGTGAGTAATGTGTATTGTAAAGGGTTATAGACATATACTTAAAGAGAGCTGCAATGCATAGTAAAATAAAGATATATCCCACTCATCATCCCCATGTGTTCTAGCTAGCAGGCCAAGTCACAGGAACAACGAGTCCCAGCACCGAAAGCGAGAACCCAGGTAAAGACTGTAGAGAACACAAGGACAGATAAATTACGTTACTCTACTATACCGGCACTACGAGCGAGCTGTAGTCTCGGGTGCTACACTCGCTCCTGGCTCGGTATGCAAATCAAGGCTAAGTCCTCGTCCCTGTACAGACAACTCCTGGGCATGGTCGGGCTCTTACACATGGCACCAGTCTAGTCACAAATGGGATGATGAGCGGGGCATATAACTCGTGAACATGTAGAACATTCACCAACTATCCTCATCAAGAAGATCGCTGTTCACATTAACCCCTTAAATCTAATACATGTGAATATATGCTTGTCCTAAGAGTAATACGAGAGGTGAGTGCTGAAACTCCTTTAGGACCTCAAGGGAAGGTTATGCATTTAAATAGAGAGAAGAATGAAATGAGAGTAATGTCGTCAGAGAGAAAGAGTGCAACCGTGAGAAGTTGGGAGAGAGGGCAAGGGATGTTAGAATCTCAAAGGTTCTAGGCAACCTGGTCATGGAACACGCAGCCAGCCTCCAGGCAGTGTGCTGTACAACAACATGGACCCAGCCCAGGCAGCGTAGGCAGGCAGCAATTGACTACCAACCCTGTCGCGCCTAGCTATAAGCGCAAAGCTGCCAACCAGTCCATACGTCTGGCAACCCACCCGGCCGGCAGCGTGGCGCGTTGCTACCCTCTTGCTCTGAAGCCTAACTCACTCTCTCTCTCTGAACTCCCATTGTCTTATCTATCAACTTCTCTATTGATACTACATATTAAATGGAAGGTCTCGACATGGCTTAAAACAAAACTCACCACTGGTTAGCACATGACGAGACCTTTGCAGAGATACAAAGAACATAGTTATAAGTTGTCACACTCAATATACATTGCAGCTGACGGTAGCCAGATCACGGGCGGTACAGTCGAGTACCAAGGAGTACAATCAGGTTGCGTTGCAACGCACTGGGTGCGTCACAGCCCCCCCAAGACTTTAGATAATCGACCTTAGAAGCATTATCAAAATCTGACAGGCAACCAACCGACCTGCTACCCTTAGCTGCCACTAATTGCAAAAGGTGCACAACAACTGAAGTGTGAATTATACATAAAACACAATATCGCATGCATCATGCCACAACAATAAAGACTTACAAAACTAAAAAAAAAGAAAGAGTTTTCTCGTTTATTTTATTGTTTTATAATCTTTTTGGACGGCGTTATGATAGCCTAATTTTACTCCTGCTCAACCCACACACCGTGCACGACTATCTTGCATCATCAACCCTTGATAGACAATCTGCTATCACGTTCTCACTCCCGGCAATATGCTGAATGTTGAGATTATACTCTTGGAGCATTAGGGACCACCTGGTCAACCGCATATTCCGATTGTGAAACTGATTTAGGAATTTCAAGGGATGATGGTCCGTATAAATCGTCACTACCGGGACGTAGGCTGGAACATAAACTTCGAAATGTTTGAGCGACAAAACGATAGCCAGAAGCTCCTTCTCTATAGTCGAGTAATTCCTTTGTGCCGAATTAAACTTGCGAGAAAAGAAGCTCACTGGGTGTTCCAAGCCCTCGGAATCAGTCTGCAGTAACACTGCCCCGGCACCCACACCGCTGGCATCAGTCGCCAGCTGAAAACTCCTGGAGAAGTCTGGGGCCCTCAAAATCGGATGTGTACACAGCAGGTGCTTGACTAGGTCGAAAGCCCTCTGACACTCCGCAGCCCAACAGAACTTCACTGACTTCGACAGTAGATCAGTTAACGGTGCTAAGACAGTAGAGTATCCCCGGATGAAGCGCCTATAATAGCCTATCATACCTAGGAACCGCATGACCTGGCGCTTAGTGGTGGGCCTGGGAAACATATTGATAGCCTGTATCTTGCTCAGAGGGGGGCACACCTGGCCTAACCCGACCACAAAGCCAAGATACTGCACAGTAGCCTTTACAAACTCGCACTTCCTCAGGTTCACCACCAGCCCAGCATCGTGCAACTTCCCAAACAGGGTCTCTAAGTGCCTTAGGTGATTTTCAAAATCGTCATCATACACTATCACGTCATCAAGGTAGACCGTGCAGTTAGGGATTTCGTCACAAATATCGTTCATCAGGTTCTGAAACGTGGCAGGTGCGTTCTTAAGCCCATAAGGCATTACGTTGCATTGGTAGGTCTTGCCATCTACCACAAAACCACAAACTTGCTTAGCTCGGTCCGACAGGGGTACTTGCCAGTAGCCTTTTACAAGATCAATTTTAGTAAGGTACTTTGCATTCCCTATCTTGTCCACGCTGTCGTCAACTCGAGGCAAAGGGTAAGGGTTGGTAGTGGTCAAGCCATTTAGCCTACGAAAATCTATGCAGAACCGCACCTTGCCGTCAGGTTTTGGCTGCAACGTGACGGGTGATGTCCACTTCACATAACCTTCAGTGATCATCCCTCTCTCAACCATGTACTTTAACTCCTCCCGTAAAGCTGGCAACTTTACCGGGGGCACACGGTAGGGCACTAACTTGAAGGGCACATTATCACCGACGTCCACGTCATGCGTTACCTGAGTAGTGAGACCTGGGTGTTCGGCAAAAACAGAGGGGTATGACCTGAACAGGCCTAGGACAGCAGCACCCTGGTGCTCAGGCAGGTGACTTACAGCTTGCCTAGCCTCTTGTTCAGTATTCCCCGCCCACTGTTCCGCGGAAATGACACAGTCCCAGCTATCCTCCTCAGCAGCATGACTGTCCCCACCTCCTTCTACACCCTGGCCGCTGCAGGCCAGCACAGGGACAGTGAGAGGCTCTGAGGGGCGTCTCACATACTCTTTCATGAGGTTAACATGACATAACTGATGTTTTTTCCTACGGTCAGGTGTTGCAACGAGATAATCAAGGTCGGACAGTTTCTTAGCCACCACATACGGCCCAATGAACTTGGCAGAAAGGGGGTGTCCAGGCAAAGGTAAAAGCAACATTACCTCCTGACCCACCGAAAACTCCCGAAGCTTCACCTTGGCGTCATACTGGTGCTTCATGACCGCCTGTGCATTAACCAAGTTATTACCTGCCGCTGCCATGCAACCTATAAGTCTCTCCCGGCTCTCAAGGACATATTTAAGTACAGACCCCGGCTTCTCTTCGCCCTCCCAGATCTCTTTCACCATACTTAAAGGTCCTCTCACATTATGGCCAAAGACTAGTTGATTTGGACTGAACCCCAGGCTCTCTCCTGGGACTTCACGTGCAGCGAACAGAACATACGGCAGACCCAAATCCCAATCAGTGTCATGTTCTGCACAGTAACAGCGTAGCATACTCTTCAGGGTCGAGTGCCACCGCTCCAAGACTCCCTGACTCTCGGGATGGTAGGCTGACGACACTACAGAACATATACCGTGCAACTGAAGGGTTTGCTTGAACAATTTGGATGTAAAATTGCTCCCCTGGTCTGACTGCACCTCACGTGGAAATCCATAACGGGAACAGAACAATAATAAGTTTTTAACAACTGCCTTTGCCGAGCCGTTTCTCATGGGGTATGCGTCCGGGTATCTCGTAGCCACATCCATGATTGTCAACAGGAATTTATTGCCACTACTAGTAGGCGGGAAAGGGCCAACCAAATCTACTACAACTTTGCTGAACGGAGGCCCGGTGACAGGTATGGGAAACAAAGGAGCCTTCAGGATTGTCTGGTTAGGCTTCCCCGTTGTCTGGCAGGTCGCACACCCAGCCACCCATGCACAGACATCAGCCTTGACCCCAGGCCACCAGAAAAACCTGCCCAATGCCGCCAATGTTTTTGTTACCCCCAAATGACCCGTCACCGGCACATCATGCGCCAGACACAATAAGGACTCTCTATACTTATTTGGAACAACCACCTGGTCTACTACCCTCGCACCGCCCTCCCACTTCGATTTGGGGTCTAGAAATCTGCGGTACAATATCCTGTTGAGCCTAAAGAAATCTCCCGGCTTCGCATCCCCATCTTCCTCCAACTCTATGGCACCATTGCTATAACGAGCTAGGCTAGCGTCTTGCAGCTGCTGCTCACTAATGTCCCCGGGCGTCAATGCATCAAGATGGTTTTGTAATAAGACATTACCCCGGCTAGTAGGCTCTACTGCCTTAGTGGCTCTCGTTACAGCTCTTACCTCACGCGAAGTCTTACCCAACTCTGCCTTGTTACACACCATATCTGGGCCAGAGTCAACTCCCGTGTTTATTATAGGTCCAAGTACCGAATCACCGAGAAGTGCAGCAGAATCAATGTCCCTTTTCCTGCCCTCAGCAACCTTCTCCTGATCCTTCCTCCACTGTCCCCGAGGTTGAGTGCTAGGCTGTGCAGGAGCCGCAGAGCGAGATCGGGTTACCACACAGGCCATCTCATCCTGTTGGCACCTCCCAACCCATTCCCGATTCTCACCATCCACGTCGGCCGCCCTCTCGGCAACGACTAAGGGTGGAGTCCCGGAAGTGGGCACCGCAAAGTCGTTGCCGAGAAGAAGGTCGACGCCCTCAACTGGCAAACACTCAACGATCCCTACATCCAGCTCCCTGCACACCTCTCCCACTCTCAACTCCAACCTCACAAGTGGGTATGACCTCATAGCATTTATACCCTGCACCACAACAACTCTGGCCGCATTTATCGGTTTCCCTGTGAAGTTCCTCAACAAAGTTTGCGAAACCCCCGTATCCCTCAGCAAGTCAACCCTCCGTAGTTCACTCCCCCAGCTCACAAACCTGTGTCCCCGATGGCTACAGAAAGTGTCCCGGACAGGTGTCGAGCCTTCCGTATGCTTCTTTACCGCGTGTGCCTCAGCTGCTGACAACCTACCCCGGGCAGTTGCTGCAGCCTTCAGAGACACACCGATACTGTGAACCAATGACACCGGCTTAGCGGGAGTGTTACTAGGGCACTCACGTGAATAATGGCCTAGCTTCTGACATTTGTAGCATTTCACATCCCCAATGGGCTTCTTCCCTTGTGCGGGCGAAGAAGGGGCCTGACCTTTAGTAAACGGGAGAGGCTTGTGTTTGTAGGTGTTATTAGGTGCAATGCTTTTAGTGTGGTTATGTGTGTCATAGGATTTGTTATTATCAAAAACTCTGGTGGGTGGGGTATAGCGCCCCTTCTGCCCTGACTCAGCCCTCTGAGCGGCACCGCAACCACGAATCAATGATAATCTGAGGTCTGCCATCTTGGCAGCCTCCTCTACTGTCTTGGGACATTTTTCCTTAATGTTCAGCGTTAGATCGGTTCCAGTACATTTGTAAAACTGTTCCAGATAGAAAAGTTGCTTAATTTCCTCAGCCGACTCTGCGTGCTCGGACCGAAACCAGTTATTACATGCATCTGTTAAGTCCCGTGCGTGCTCCATAAAACTGACGTCGCTCTTCTTATTCACGCCACGGAACTTCAATCTATAAGTTTCGGGTTGCAGTTCGTAGGCCCGGAGCACAGCCTCCTTCACCAGTCCATACACGACACTCTCGTCCAGTGACAGTGCATCGTAGGCTTTCAACCCCTTACCCACTAGACGTGATGAAACTAATGCTGCCCATTTAACCTCCGGCCAGTCATACTCACGACACTTCTTTTCGAAACGAGCAAAAAACTCAGTCACTGCTGTCTCATCAAATGCGGGTACTAACTTAATTAAATGCGAAAGTGAGTCTGTAACCCGGTGCCCACCACCGAGATGACGCCCCGTGGTCTCTACTCTAGACTTCTCGACATCCATTTCAGCCTGGTACCTGGTTGCATCCTGATTGGCTTGGATTCTAGCAACCTCTATGCGTTCTATACTAGCCTGTTGTATCTGAGTCTCCTGCAGCTTAATCCGTTCTATACCAGCCTGTTGTATCTGAGTCTCCTGCAGCTTAATCCGTTCTATACTAGCCTGTTGACTCTCTTGCAACTTAAGCTTAGCTAGTTCTAGCTGAAATAACATCTCAGGAGACAGGCCTGGGGGGGGGAGAGCACAAAATGGGGGATCCACACCGAGACGTGTTTACGGGTAAGCCAGCTTGCCATTGAGAACCCTCCTGCTGCATCGTGCTAAGACTCGCTGGCTGAGGGCCCAGCTCAGGGGTAGAGTGGAATGGAGGCTTGGAGGGAACCCCCCAAGACCCCACTCCACCCACCGCCCCATCGCCATCACCCAACAAACATGCCACCAAATTCTTCTTGGGCCAACTGTCAGGACAGTCCCGCCCCAAAACCGTGGCTAAACAGCGAAGACCGTAACAATCAATAGCCTGCAGGCGCTGTTCGGTCAAAGGTGTCTGCAAAAATGCCCGGGCATCCCTCTCTCCACTTATAACACTCCCCTCCCTAAATATCTGCTGTACTTGCTGGTCACTAGGCTGTACCGTGTTATCCTCCCCCGTAAATGATGAGTCATTAGACATAGTGCTGGTTATACAATTGCTGTTCATAAAAAAAAAAAGTGCTTATTACTAATTGCAGTCTCGACTCACAAAATGTTAAAGATGCTTGAATGACTCTACTCTAGACATCTAACGAAACAATCTGCAAGTCCACCAATACAATAATGACACAATAAAAATTCCTCCAATATGCAAGAAAATTCTAGCCAGCTCTACTAGGTAGCATAGAATAGTTCTCCAAAAAACATGTGATAGGATACTACTGAATCTTGTGCAAGGTCGCCATTTTGTTACGGCTGGATTGGCAATACATATTCGGGATTCTTGATCGTAGGACAGAAATGGCTTAAGTGACAACGACACGCTCGATTCCAGTCCCAAATACTATATGCTCCAGACAACAAAAGCACCAACGCCCTACAGAGTTATCGTCTACGGTAACGAGGTACCTTAACTCGGCGAAAGTGTACAACAGGGGTAGGCTATGAGGCTAAACACCCTCAGACATTTATAGGTTACGTTATTACTAAAGAAATGCAATACTCAAGAAACTACGTTAATATTAAGCCTCTAATAATGTAGAATAGAAGCAGGCTAAAGGTATGACAGTGAAATGCTAAATGACAAATGTACACGCCTACTTGAAAGCGCGTGCACTACACTAACTGTCCCCTACTAACATGCACTAGCATGTAGCATACAAGATGTTCATGATCCAGTAGATACCTAATAATACACATGGGAGGAACATAAATAGTAGTCACTTATTATAATAATGAATCTATACTTGGAATAACTAAAAGGTTGCAGGCAACAGTACTGCGCCGGTAGCCTACTACCGCATAGGCTACTTCGCATCTCTCACTCTGTCTCCCCTCCGAGTCCGTATGCGCCCTACGCAACAGAACTCCGGACACAGCAGCAAAACGACAGTGCAGTTAATTGATACATGAAAGTATTAATAGTGTTGTCTTGTGTGTGAGTAATGTGTATTGTAAAGGGTTATAGACATATACTTAAAGAGAGCTGCAAATGCATAGTAAAATAAAGATATATCCCACTCATCATCCCCATGTTATTATATGTGTTCTAGCTAGCAGGCCAAGTCACAGGAACAACGAGTCCCAGCACCGAAAGCGAGAACCCAGGAAAAGACTGTAGAGAACACAAGGACAGATAAATTACATTACTCTACTATACCGGCACTACGAGCGAGCTGTAGTCTCGGGTGCTACACTCGCTCCTGGCTCGGTATGCAAATCAAGGCTAAGTCCTCGTCCCTCTACAGACAACTCCTGGGCATGGTCGGGCTCTTACACATGGCACCAGTCTAGTCACAAATGGGATGATGAGCGGGGCATATAACTCGTGAACATGTAGAACGTTCACCAACTATCCTCATCAAGAAGATCGCTGTTCACATTAACCCCTTAAATCTAATACATGTGAATATATGCTTGTCCTAAGAGTAATACAAGAGGTGAGTGCTGAAACTCCTTTAGGACCTCAAGGGAAGGTTATGCATTTAAATAGAGAGAAGAATGAAATGAGAGTAATGTCGTCAGAGAGAAAGAGTGCAACCGTGAGAAGTTGGGAGAGAGGGCAAGGGATGTTAGAATCTCAAAGGTTCTAGGCAACCTGGTCATGGAACACGCAGCCAGCCTCCAGGCAGTGTGCTGTACGACAACATGGACCCAGCCCAGGCAGCGTAGGCAGGCAGCAATGGACTACCAACCCTGTCGCGCCTAGCTATAAGCGCAAGGCTGCCAACCAGTCCATACGTCTGGCAACCCACCCGGCCGGCAGCGTGGCGCGTTGCTACCCTCTTGCTCTGAAGCCTAACTCACTCTCTCTCTCTGAACTCCCATTGTCTTATCTATCAACTTCTCTATTGATACTACATATTAAATGGAAGGTCTCGACATAGCTTAAAACAAAACCCACAACTGGTTAGCACATGACGAGACCTTTGCAGAGATACAAAGAACATAGTTATAAGTTGTCACACTCAATATACATTGCAGCTGACGGTAGCCAGATCACGGGCGGTACAGTCGAGTACCAAGGAGTACAATCAGGTTGCGTTGCAACGCACTGGGTGCGTCACAACACACACATATACACACACACACAGCTCATAAACACATACCCACACATACAGAATATATACCAAACCAACATTCACACACACACACGCACACACACACACACACACATACACACACACACATACACACACACACATACACACACACACAGCTCATAAACACATACCCACACATACAGAATATATACCAAACCAACATTCACACATACACACACACACACATACACAATGTGTGTGTACATGTGTGTGTCCCGCTACAATGTAGCGGGATGGATTTTGAAAGAATGTGCTGACGAACTAGTGAAACCCTTATATGAGATAATGAAATACTCTCTGGAAGTGGGAAAATTACCAATGGACTGGAAGAGAGCCAACATTGTACCGATTTATAAAGGTGGGAACAGGGAACATCCATTGAATTATCGACCTGTGTCACTTACTAGTATAGTGTGCAAAATCTGTGAGAAAATAATTAAGAAAAGATGGATGATTTACTTGG
>JBAKBP010007176.1:0-37500 GCA_037953745.1 Lithodes maja | reverse complement strand
ACCACAGATCCTTCTCAAACCGCAACAAATCCAGTGAAAATAGATAAAATGAAACGAAAAATACGTCGCCGGTGATGAAGGGGTTAACAAAAAAAAAAAAAAAAAAATGCTTTAGAGATCAATTTGTAGCAAACTATAATGAAACATTACGTCATCGCTGCAACGGTTAAGGGAGCCCACTTCGCTTTTGTTCTCGTTCTCTCTCTCTCTCTCTTTGGTTTGTATCCATTCGGCCCCATTCAGCCTAATGTTTTAAGACGTTTACCCCAATCCAGGTGTCAATATTTTCCTGGCGAGTGGTAGCGAGCCAGCATATATATATTTTTGTTTTGACAGCAAGCTAAATTTGTACATTTTTCGATCAAAACAATTCTCCGGCGAAGCCGGATTTCTCCATACAATGCTGGCTCGTTATCGCTCGCCAGGAAGAAATCGACACCTGGATGGGAATAAAAGTCTTAAAACAGTTGGCTGAATGGGGCCGAAGGGATACAAGTCAGGGAGAGAGAGAAAAGGAGAGAAAGGTAAAAAAAAGCCGGTGACCCCCCTTAACTCAACACTTTTACAACGTGAATTTTCCATGTATAAGATCATCACGGAGAGGAACATAACTTATGTCAGCAACTGTAGGCTATCCATGTATAAGATCATCACGGAGAGGAACATAACTTATGTCAGCAACTGTAGGCTATCCATGTATAAGATCATCACGGAGAGGAACATAACTTATGTCAGCAACTGTAGGCTATCCATGTATAAGATCATCACGGAGAGGAACATAACTTATGTCAGCAACTGTAGGCTATCCATGTATAAGATCATCACGGAGAGGAACATAACTTATGTCAGCAACTGTAGGCTATCCATGTATAAGATCATCACGGAGAGGAACATAACTTATGTCAGCAACTGTAGGCTATCCATGTATAAGATCATCACGGAGAGGAACATAACTTATGTCAGCAACTGTAGGCTATCCATGTATAAGATCATCACGGAGAGGAACATAACTTATGTCAGCAACTGTAGGCTATCCATGTATAAGATCATCACGGAGAGGAACATAACTTATGTCAGCAACTGTAGGCTATCCATGTATAAGATCATCACGGAGAGGAACATAACTTATGTCAGCAACTGTAGGCTATCCATGTATAAGATCATCACGGAGAGGAACATAACTTATGTCAGCAACTGTAGGCTATCCATGTATAAGATCATCACGGAGAGGAACATAACTTATGTCAGCAACTGTAGGCTATCCATGTATAAGATCATCACGGAGAGGAACATAACTTATGTCAGCAACTGTAGGCTATCCATGTATAAGATCATCACGGAGAGGAACATAACTTATGTCAGCAACTGTAGGCTATCCATGTATAAGATCATCACGGAGAGGAACATAACTTATGTCAGCAACTGTAGGCTATCCATGTATAAGATCATCACGGAGAGGAACATAACTTATGTCAGCAACTGTAGGCTATCCATGTATAAGATCATCACGGAGAGGAACATAACTTATGTCAGCAACTGTAGGCTATCCATGTATAAGATCATCACGGAGAGGAACATAACTTATGTCAGCAACTGTAGGCTATCCATGTATAAGATCATCACAGAGAGGAACATAACTTATGTCAGCAACTGTAGGCTATCCATGTATAAGATCATCACGGAGAGGAACATAACTTATGTCAGCAACTGTAGGCTATCCATGTATAAGATCATCACAGAGAGGAACATAACTTATGTCAGCAACTGTAGGCTATCCATGTATAAGACCATCACGGAGAGGAACATAACTAATGTCAGCAACTGTAGGCTATCCATGTATAAGATCATCACGGAGAGGAACATAACTTATGTCAGCAACTGTAGGCTATCCATGTATAAGATCATCACGGAGAGGAACATAACTTATGTCAGCAACTGTAGGCTATCCATGTATAAGATCATCACGGAGAGGAACATAACTTATGTCAGCAACTGTAGGCTATCCATGTATAAGATCATCACGGAGAGGAACATAACTTATGTCAGCAACTGTAGGCTATCCATGTATAAGATCATCACGGAGAGGAACATAACTTATGTCAGCAACTGTAGGCTATCCATGTATAAGATCATCACGGAGAGGAACATAACTTATGTCAGCAACTGTAGGCTATCCATGTATAAGATCATCACGGAGAGGAACATAACTTATGTCAGCAACTGTAGGCTATCCATGTATAAGATCATCACGGAGAGGAACATAACTTATGTCAGCAACTGTAGGCTATCCATGTATAAGATCATCACGGAGAGGAACATAACTTATGTCAAGCAACTGTAGGCTATCCATGTATAAGATCATCACGGAGAGGAACATAACTTATGTCAGCAACTGTAGGATATCCATGTATAAGATCATCACGGAGAGGAACATAACTTATGTCAGCAACTGTAGGCTATCCATGTATAAGATCATCACGGAGAGGAACATAACTTATGTCAGCAACTGTAGGCTATCCATGTATAAGATCATCACGGAGAGGAACATAACTTATGTCAGCAACTGTAGGCTATCCATGTATAAGATCATCACGGAGAGGAACATAACTTATGTCAGCAACTGTAGGCTATCCATGTATAAGATCATCACGGAGAGGAACATAACTTATGTCAGCAACTGTAGGCTATCCATGTATAAGATCATCACGGAGAGGAACATAACTTATGTCAGCAACTGTAGGCTATCCATGTATAAGATCATCACAGAGAGGAACATACCTTATGTCAGCAACTGTAGGCTATCCATGTATAAGATCATCACGGAGAGGAACATAACTTATGTCAGCAACTGTAGGCTATCCATGTATAAGATCATCACGGAGAGGAACATAACTTATGTCAGCAACTGTAGGCTATCCATGTATAAGATCATCACGGAGAGGAACATAACTTATGTCAGCAACTGTAGGCTATCCATGTATAAGATCATCACGGAGAGGAACATAACTTATGTCAGCAACTGTAGGCTATCCATGTATAAGATCATCACGGAGAGGAACATAACTTATGTCAGCAACTGTAGGCTATCCATGTATAAGATCATCACAGAGAGGAACATAACTTATGTCAGCAACTGTAGGCTATCCATGTATAAGATCATCACAGAGAGGAACATAACTTATGTCAGCAACTGTAGGCTATCCATGTATAAGATCATCACGGAGAGGAACATAACTTATGTCAGCAACTGTAGGCTATCCATGTATAAGATCATCACGGAGAGGAACATAACTTATGTCAGCAACTGTAGGCTATCCATGTATAAGATCATCACGGAGAGGAACATAACTTATGTCAGCAACTGTAGGCTATCCATGTATAAGATCATCACGGAGAGGAACATAACTTATGTCAGCAACTGTAGGCTATCCATGTATAAGATCATCACGGAGAGGAACATAACTTATGTCAGCAACTGTAGGCTATCCATGTATAAGATCATCACGGAGAGGAACATAACTTATGTCAGCAACTGTAGGCTATCCATGTCGGCTATTTGGTTTTCCCACTGATCTCTCTCTCGCTCTCGCTTTTGCTCTCTCGCTCTCTCTCTCTCTCTCTCTGTTGCTGTCGGATATCTCTCTCTCTCTCTCACACACTCACTCAATCTCTCTCTCTCTCTGTTGCTGTCGGATATCTCTTTCTCTCACACACTCACTCAATCTCTCGCTCTCTCTCTCTCATCCTTGTTGCTGTCAGGTATCTCTCTAGCATTTCTTTATCTCGTTTCCTACCTTTCCCAAAATCTTTTCCAACTATATATAAAGTAACATAAGGTAACATAGCCACCAGTGATAGTGCTCTTCAGTTTTCCATACTTTACTACAGAAATATCTACCCATCAACAACAAAACAGTGCAGTGTTCCACATAAGCATCCAGTGCACTTATTGCAGAAAAAATTACCAAGAAAAATTGTGTGATTATTAAGTAATAAGTGAAAATAAGTTCATCCCACTCTCAAAACAAAGATGGCGTCCAAGATGGCGGCGGTCACCTGTTCAGAAGAAGAAGATGTAAACAACAACATTGAGTGTGCTACATGTGGACTCTCCAGTGATATGGACTACTCCATAAGTTGTGATGACTGCAGAAAATGGCTACACTATGAATGTTGTGCTCTACCAACCTTTCAAATATTTTGTTATGCTGCCTCAAAAAGAAAATTCACTTGCCACCCATGCACCCTATTGAGGTTTGGGGACGAGGACACTGAGGAGTGGCTAAGCAATGCAGAGGAAGCTAAACACAGGCAAAGAACCGTAATTAGGGCAGAACTGAAAAAGAAAGGTGCAATCACCAAAGACACACTTCTGACAGTTAAGGCCAGGCAAATTGGCTCAAGTCAAGCTCTGCCTGAAGACAAATCTGAGGATATCTTGACACAAACCGAGGCAGCTCAGACCCTAACTACACCAGAACTACCAAACAACTCTGATGACCCCAATAGGAAGCAAGAGGACAAGACTGTTGACCTAGGATTAGGGAATACACCAACAAACCTCAATCTATCGGTCGAATTGGCTCTCAGTAGGCCTAGGCCTAATTCCCAGACCCAAGGCCATGAATGCAGCCTTGCTAGAACTAGGCCTAGCCCAAGACAGAAATCCTCAGATTCCTCAGCATACCATCATTCCCATGTCACCAGAATCTCACCACAGGACAGGAGAAATGGCAGGTTAACTCAGCTTGCCCAAGAAACCCCCATATGTAGGTACCACAGACGGGGAACATGTCGGCACGGCAAATTTGGGACAAAATGTGAGTACCGTCATCCTAAGGTCTGTCGTAAACTCCTAAATCATGGGCCAAATAGAAACCAAGGATGCCAACTAGGGAAAAAATGCTCATTTCTCCACCCTAAGATGTGCGAGGACTCCATCTCCAAGCAGGAATGTTTGAATAGTAACTGTAAATTACCTCACATCAAAGGGACAAAGAGACACCAAGCCAAGCAAGATGTAAATCCAGTACTGGTACCTGCCACCGCTCAAGTGCCCCACATGGCCTCGAAGAAAGTCGACGCTGTCCATGATACAAATTCAGCCCCTGCTTTTTTAGAATTAATGGTGGGGGTGAAAAGGACCCTCGACACGCTAACGAAAGCCATGGAGTCACAAGCGTCCATAATCAGCACGCACCTAATGGGCAATCAACACAACAATGTCCCAACACATACCCAAATGTTTCCATGGCTAAATGCCATGAAATCATGCTAGAAAATGCAATGATGGGCAATATTCAAGGTCTATTCCCTAAGACAAATAAAAGCAAAATCCCCTTCATTGCTGAGCTTGCCGAAGAAAATGACCTAATGTTCATTGCCCTGACAGAGACTCATCTCAAAAGTGAGGTGAGTGATGCAGAAATAATAGTGGCAAATTACACCTCCTACAGAGCAGATCGTGAAAATAGAAGCCATGGTGGAGTCATCACATATGTAAGAAATGACCTAGCCTCAGATACAAAACCAATACTAGTCTACTCTGATACTCAAGTAGAAATGCTGGCTCTCCACATTAAGTCACTCAATGTAATTATTCTCAATTGCTATCGCCCCCCATCATGCACCCTTGAAAGTTACAATAATTCACACAGCAGAATCGACAAGCTAATCGACGATATGCCAACCCCAACACCAGACATCATCATCTGCGGAGACTTCAACTTTCCTATCATCCATTGGCCAGAAGGAAAGGTCTCAGGAGGTACCAGAGAGGAGCAAGCACAAGCCAGGCTTCTCCTTAAACTCTCTGACAAGCTTTTCCTCACACAACTGATAACCAAGCCTACCAGAGTCAATAACACACTCGACCTCCTCTTCACTAACAACCAGGATATAGTTGCCGACTACTCAGTAGAGAAGACAATATTCTCTGACCACAGCCTTGTAACTATACACACTATGTACAGGAAGGCTGAGGCTCAAGCTGAAACTGTAACTCCGCCAACAAAACCAACAAACCCATTCTCAAATTTGAACTTCTTCAGTGAAGCAATTGACTGGGTAAATCTCCAAACTTCCCTCTCCCAGACAAATTGGGACCTGATCCTCCATGACAAGGATCCAAATGCCATGCTTGACACCATCCTCAGCACCCTACTGAAGGAGTGTCAGCATCACATTCCCCAAAGGAGGAAACCTTCCAACGCTCGGCACCTCAAAATCCCGAGGGACCGAAAAATCCTAATGCAGAAAAGATCATCACTCAACAAACAGCTCAATAACACCCAAAACAAAACGAGGAAGCTTGCACTATCTACCAAGATTGCAAGCATAGAAACTCAAATTAAAGCATCCCATGAGCGTCAAAAGCAAAGAGAGGAAGATCGTGCAGTACTGAACATCAAGCGGAACCCCAAATTCTTTTACAGTTACTGCAGGCGCTTCTCAAAAATTAAGACGCAAGTGGGGCCATTAAGAACAGAGGATGGTGAAGCTGTAAACGACCCCAAAGATGTATGTCGGATTCTGCGAACACAGTACGAGAATGTCTTCAGCACACCACGGCCAGCAACTGCAATCCAGGACCCCAAAGCTTTCTTCACGGAAGACACTCCACAACCGACTCGACTAAGTGATATTGAACTGACTGAGGCAGACCTACGAAAAGCCATCAAAGAACTGAGAACGAATGCAGCTGCTGGTCCTGACGGAGTACCAGCCATACTGCTGATTAAATGCTGTGATGCCCTGATTCCTCCTATCTGCAAGCTTTGGAGACACTCAATGGACACAGGCACAATTCCATCCTCACTTAAACAGGCCATCATTACTCCAGTCTACAAGGGTGGTGAAAAGAGCCTGGCGAAGAACTATCGACCGGTAGCTCTAACATCCCACCTCATCAAGATATTTGAAAAAGTCCTGAGGAACAAGCTTGTCAACTTCCTGGAGAAAAATGGCCTTATGAACTCCAGCCAGCATGGCTTCCGGAAAGGCAGATCATGCCTTTCGAAGCTCCTGGCACATCATGACTGGCTACTCCACAGGCTTGCAGAGGGAGAAAATGTGGATGTCGTGTTTCTAGACTTTGCTAAAGCATTCGACAAGGTGGATCACGGCATCCTCCTTCACAAGATTAAGAAACTCGGCATCCAAGGCAAAATAGGTGTGTGGCTGCACAGTTTCCTCTCCGCAAGAACGCAGACTGTTGCTGTTAAGGGCCACACATCTGAAAAGTCCCACGTCATTAGTGGAGTACCCCAGGGATCAGTATTAGGACCTCTGCTCTTCCTTATACTGATAGGGGACATTGATGATGGAGTTGGTCAATCAGTTATCTCTTCCTTTGCTGACGATACGAACATAAGTCGTGTCGTCAGAAATGAAGAGGATATTCATAATCTCCAGGATGACCTCGACAAAATCTACAAATGGGCAGACGAAAACAACATGACCTTCAACGAAGAAAAGTTTGAAGCGTTACGATGTGGCCCGAAACAAACCCTCAAGGACACCACCAAACTACTCACTGCAGGCGGCCACGACATCACCCCCAAGCCACATGTGAGATGCCTAGGTGTGCAATTGTCCGACGATGCCACATTTCAACACCACATTTCTGCAGCTGTCAAGAAAGCCAAGGGAATGGCCGGATGGATCCTACGGACGTTCAACTCCAGGGAACAAGAAACGATGCTAACTCTCTGGAGGTCTATGGTACAACCCTTCCTTGACTACTGTAGTCAACTATGGTCGCCACACAAAAAGGGGTACATACGAGATCTTGAGTCTGTCCAGAGGTCCTTCACTAGAAACATTCGGGGGATGAAGGACCTTAGCTACTGGGACCGGCTCAAGAAGCTAGGGCTGTACTCTCAGCAGAGAAGGCGAGACAGGTACTGTGCAATTTATGTGTGGAAAATCCTGGAGAAGCTGGTTCCAGATCCAACTGGTAATGAACTCCAGGAAAAACAAAATGGTCGGACTGGAAGGAAGTGTGAGAGGAGATCCCTCCCAACACAAGCACCAGAACGAGTGAGATCCCTCCTCGCGTCCAGCCTAGGCCACAATGGACCACAAAATTTCAACTCGCTGCCCAAGAAAGTGCGAGACATAGTAGGTTGCCCGGTAGACAGGTTCAAAGGGTTATTAGACAAGTTTCTAAAGACCCTCCCAGATGAACCACCAGTGTCTGGATACACTGCTAACTGCCGGGCGGCCTCAAACTCTATACCGGACCAGACGGACCTCCTTCGAAGGGACGCACGGGACGGACGCAGCGGTGGCGGACCACGACTGTGAGGACGGGACCTCTAGACGACTTCAAGTAAGATTCAAGTAAGATACACGCTACCAGGAGGGGGAGACATACCAACACCAGGGGGGGGTCCCATCAACCACGCTACCATCAACCACCGCCGCCACCTGATCACGAAAACCCATGGATTGGAGGAAGACGTTCTGACCCAAAGACAGGGGCAATACCAAAACAGCTTCCTCAAACACAAGGGTCAAGTGGTAGCGACCATGAAAGGAGGAGACCAGGGGTACCAACAGCTGACGACCGAGACCCCTCACCAGCCAGCCAGAGTAGCAGTACCAACCCCACACAGGTGAGCCAACTTAACCACTCAGAGGAGGCCAGGTGGCAGGAAACAAAGGAAATGTTCAAGTTTATCCGTGAGTTGGGAAATAGAATAGAAAACTTAGAAAAAACAGTAAATAAAATTACAAGAAAACCAGTAAATGGCGACAACAAAGTGGGAGAAAGTAAAGTGGAAATCAGAAGTCCAGAAAAACAAACTAACACCAGAAATCAGAAAATGAAGGAAACCAAAACCCAGGACAGTAAGGTAACTACAGAAAACGGAACAACTTGTGAAGTAAATATAAAAGGGAAAGAAGTGAAATTGAAACAACATAAATTTATGGAGAATGGGCTAAGCAGCGTAGGACAAATTCTTGCAAAAAACGGCAATAATGAAGAAATAAAAATAAAAGTGGTAGAGGGGTGGACAGAAATCCAAGCATGCTTAGATAAGTTTACTAAATATATGGAAGGGCTGACTATTGGATCAATGGACATTGATCACCATAATGGATCATAAACATCTAAACATAATATCATGGAACGTGAATGGCTTAGGTGGTAGAATGCACGATGTTCATTATTATGTAACAAAGTTCGACACTGACGTAATTCTTCTCCAGGAAACTGGGGATAGGAATGGTAGTATAATAAAACTCAATGGGTATAAACTATATCAATTATTTTCAGATGATAATATAAGGGGAGTTTCCACATATTCCACGTTCTAGTTCAGTCAGTGAAGGAGAAGGTTGTGTTAATCTGAGCTCCTGCCCGGACCACTTACCAGTGACCTTTAGTGACCATTACACCTACCTGTGTTTGGGGGCAGTGCACTCGTGTTATATAAAAGTGTTATAGCTCAGTTTTTAGCTGTTAGTTTACTTGTTTTTGTTTTTCTGTACTTAGTTTCTTGCTCCTCGCTAAGCTTATTGGGATCATGGCAGGTATGGAGTGCGAGTCTCTAACTGATCTGCATCATCTTATTCTCCAGGTAAGAGAGGAGATGGTTGTGGTGAAGGAAGAGGTCTTGGCTCTAAGGGAGGTTAATGTTAAACTTCAGAGGGAAGTGGATTTGATTAAAGACGAAAATCTAGTTTTCAAGCTTAGCCAAGAGGAAATAAAGTCAAGTAAGGGGAAAAGGGAGGAAGTTGATGAAAAATTGTATTCATGGCAGGTTGTTAAAAATACGGGTGGGAAAGTCACACTCAAGAAGCAGGATAGTAGAATAGGTATGAGTGTGACAAATACATTCTCTCCTTTGCGAGACGAATGTGAGGGAAAAGATAGTCAGGATAAGGGAGGGATAACCGAAGTGCCTGCCGCCGACTCAGCTCCAACCTCTGACGCTGTGCTACCTACCACCACCACTACCCCCACCACCACCACCACCAAGGGAGCTTCTGCCACCACCGGGGGTTCTCCAACTGCAGCTGCTGGATCCTCCCGAGGGAAAGGTAAGTCTGTGTCCCGAGAAGGTAAGTCTGTGTCGATTGTGGGCGACTCCATGGTAAGACATTTAGTTAGGGCTTCCCGCACTAAACTTAGGAAGGTTGTGTGTCTGCCTGGCCATGGAGTTGGGAGGGTTTTAGAGAAGATGGACCACATCTTGGAAGATAGTGGAGATAACCCCATTATCTGTCTCAGTGCCGGGAGTAACGATGTTGGTAAGGGTAGAAGTGAGGAACTGCTGCAGCAGTATCGGGATGTGTTAGATAAAGTTAGGATGAAGGGAGGGATCCCTGTAGTACATTGTATCCTACCCAGAAGAGGAGTTCCCAAGGAATGGACATCCAGGGCGATTGGTGTCAATTGCCGTTTGGAGAAATATTGCAAAGAAAAAGCAATACCATTCATTGATAACTGGGATAGTTTCTATGGGAGAGATGGGATGTACGCAAGGGATGGGGTTCATCTTTCACGGTTAGGGGTTTCTACATTAGCTAGTTCTTTAGATAGGTGGTTGTGGGGTTTTGAACAGAAATATTGAGAGTGTAAATGAGAGGTTAAATGGAACAATTTTAGCGTCAGGCGAAAGCGATAAGGATATTCAGTCTCATGCTAAAAATGATGACTATAATGCAAATGATAGTAGTGATGGTGCAACGGAAGATGGAAATGTCGCTAAAAACAAAGGTAAATTAGGTATAAAGAAAAGAAGTAAATTGAGAGTATATTACACAAACTGTAGGAGTCTATGTAACAAAATGAACGAACTTAGAGCCCTTGTTAGCAAAGAAAATATAGACATAATAGCGCTAACTGAAACGTGGATTAATACAGAAACCAGGCATTTTTTAGCAGAATTTGATATACCAGGATATAGTTTGTTTAAATATGACCGAACAAGTAAGAGGGGTGGCGGTATAGCAGTGTTTGTAAGGAGTACATTAAAAAGCTGTATTAAATCAAGTATTAGACTAAATAACGATAATGAAAGTGTTTGGGTAGAGGTTAACGAAGGTAGTGAGACCATAGTTATTGGAGTTATGTATAGACCGCCAAATATGAGTAGAAATGACGGAACGTCATTATGGGAGGAAATTAAAATGGCATCAAGGTTTAGCAATGTGTGCATTATGGGGGATTTTAATTTTCCGAATATAGATTGGCAGCATCAAATAGGAGACTCTGATTCTGAGGAGTTTATAGAGGTAGTACAAGATAGTTTTTTATTTCAATTCATAGATACGCCGACGAGAGGTAATAATATTCTCGATTTAGTTTTCAGTAACAATGAACATATGGTAAATAATGTAGAGATAGGGGACCACCTAGGAAATAGTGACCACAATTCTGTGTATTTTAATATACAATGGAAAGGTAATACCAGAGAGAATACAACATTAATACCTGACTTTAGAAAAGCCAATTATGGTGGGTTAAGAAGAGCCCTATCAGCGGACCCTATGGTCAAAAAATTAAGTCGATCCAGGTGTCCAAATGAGTGTACCCCTTCTCAGGCACCTGTCATCTTAAGTCAGGAAGAGACGTCAACCTTGGTAGATACATACGATAATTTTATCAAGTCAGTATTCAATGCACAAAATAAATACATCCCCAAAAGAAAATTTAGATCAAGACAGAACCAACCCAAATGGATGAATAATAGACTATTAGATCTTCTAGGACAAAAGAGAGGAATATATAGAAAAATTAGAAAAGGCGAAATTCACCTACTTGCTTACTATCAGAATCTATCAAGACAGATAAAAAAGGATATTAGGAAAGAAAAAAGAAATTATGAAATTAAGGTTGCCAATGACTCAAAAAATAATCCTAAAGCTTTTTACCAACTATATAAATCCAAGGTTAGAGATGTAATTGGTCCCCTTAAAACTTCGATAGGAGAAATGATTTAGAAATGTGCAGTACATTAAATAGTCAATTTCTTTCCGTTTTCACTAATGAAAATTTGGCACAGTTTCCAGAAGTCCGTAAGGTATATAGCGATAGTATAGAAAATAGGTTAAGTACGGTTACTATAAGTAGAAATGATGTGCTTAAGGAAATTGACAGACTGAAACCTCATAAATCGCCTGGTCCTGATGAGGTATATGCTAGAGTATTAAAAGAATGTAGGGATGAGTTAAGTTACCCATTAAAATTTGTATTTAACAAGTCATTGGAGACAGGTATAGTTCCAGAAGCTTGGAAGCTTGCAAACGTAGTTCCGATCTTCAAAAAAGGTGACAAATCAATAGCATCCAATTACCGTCCCATTAGTCTTACATCAATCATAGGAAAGCTACTAGAGTCAATTATTGCTAGTAAAATTAGAAACCACTTAGATACATTTAATTTAATAAATTCTTCTCAGCATGGATTCACTCAGGGACGTTCTTGCCTTACTAATTTGCTTAGTTTTTTCTCAGAGGTATATGAAGCAGTAGATAATGACAAGTCATATGATATAATATATTTAGATTTCAGTAAAGCTTTCGACTGAGTCCCCCATGAGAGATTGATGAGAAAGGTTGAGGCGCATGGAATAGGTGGGGCGTTGTTGGGATGGATTAGGTCATGGCTAATTGGTAGGAAGCAGAGAGTCAGCATAAATGGTACGAAGTCAGAATGGGGAGCAGTCAAAAGTGGTGTCCCCCAGGGATCTGTATTAGGTCCTCTGTTGTTTGTTATATACATAAATGACCTTGATTTAGGTATAACTAGAAGGATAAGTAAATTTGCAGACGATACCAAAATGGGGAGAACAATTGATTCAGATAGAGATATAGAGTGCCTCCAAAGGGATCTAGATACCTTACACGAATGGTCAGTAAATTGGCAGATGAAGTTTAACATTGACAAATGCAAGGTATTAAAGATAGGGAAGATGCATACAAATGTTAAATATAAACTAGCTAATGTGGAATTAGAAAACTCGAATTGTGAGAAAGATTTAGGTGTGTTTGTTAGCAATGATTTGAAGCCTAGACAACAGTGTATAAGCGTTCGAAACAAGGCAAACAAGATTCTCGGGTTCATCTCAAGGAGTGTGAGTAACAGAACTGCTGATGTTATCTTAAAACTTTACTTGTCATTAGTGAGACCCCATATGGATTATGCTGTTCAATTTTGGTGTCCTTATTACAGAATGGACATAGATTCATTGGAGAGAGTACAACGTAGAATGACAAAAATGATCCATAATATTAGAAATCTTCCGTATAAAGAAAGGTTGAAGAAATTAGGCTTACATTCGTTAGAGAGACGCAGAGTTAGAGGGGATATGATAGAGGTGTTCAAGTGGGTTAGTGGGATTAACAAAGGGGACATGACAAATGTACTAAAGCTCAGTGATAGCGAAAGAACTCGTACCAATGGTTTCAAATTAGATAAATTTCGTTTCAGAAAAGATATAGGCAAATATTGGTTTGGTAACAGAGTTGTAGATGGGTGGAATGGACTACCAAGTGCTATAGTGGGATTAAAAACGATAGGGAGCTTTAAGATAAAATTGGATAAGCATATGGACGAGAAAGGTTGGGTGTGAAGGGGGATCAGCAGGGTTGGGCCAATCAGCGCTCTGCAGACCCCCGTAATCCTGCGTTAATCTCTAACCGTTTTGGTAAGATGATCCTCAGGGTATTAGAGTGTTGAGCCTATAATTGGGCCTTGTAATTGGGGTTGTGTGGGACAGGGATCTGCCTTGCTTAGGCCAATCGGCTTTCTGCAGACTCCCATTTTCTTATGTTCTTATGTTCTTATATGTAAAAAATTCCATACCCTCAGAATTAATAGAGGCGCCCATGAAATCAGAGGGGATCGAAACAGTCTCAGTAAAACTATATTTAAAAGAAGGGACCCTTAATATCGTTAACGTATATATATCACAAAACTGTTTTCATGCCAGTGCTCTGCCTGATAGTTTGTATAATGGGGTTACTCTTGTCGCTGGGGACTTAAACGCTAGATATAATGAATTTGAATTCGACGGGAAAATAAATACGAATGGTAGAAGATTTTATCAATTTGTACAAGATTACCAAGACATTAAATTACTAGGATCGGAAGAAGCAACCCATATTAAGGGTGGGAGACTCGACTACGCTTTTATACTAAATGGACAAGGGCTGGATGGAAGCTGCGTAGTAGAGGCTGATCTACTCAGTGATCATTTTGCTCTTGATATTAAAATTCCACTAGGGAAACTAGCTTTCGGGGCCAATAGAAAAAAACTAAGGCTTCCAAAAGACGATATACAACACTTTATTGAATATATTACAAAATGGTACAGTAATTATCATCCTACATCAATTGAATCTTTCTATGATGACATGATTAAAGTTATAGAAACCTCATTAAGCCGTAATGTTCAGACGACAAAGAAAAGAAAACGGCCGAACAATAATAAATATGCCCACGATAAAGTCCTCCAAGGTTGGAACAAAAGCTCAAGGTCGCGCATAGAAAATGGGTAAACGATGGAAGGGAGGACGAAGCAAAAAACACGTTGCTGGAGACAGCAAAAATTTGCGGGGAGGCTAGAAAAGAAGTTAGAAGGGAGTATTGGACGAATTTTACAAATAATATCGGAAATAGTAAAAATATAGGTGATATTTGGAAAGAGGTTAAAAAAGTTAAAGGAAAGAAAATCGATAATGTGGCACACCCGACTCCTGAAAAATTCGCTAACGAGCTAATGAAGAAATGGTCACTCGCGTCAAGCAAAGACAGTATACCTCAGGAAATCAAAGAGGCAGTAAATAAATGGGAAGGGGACAGGAGAGAAGTAATTATGAACGCTTTAAATACAGGGGATAACACTGATGTAATGTTTACTAGGGATGAACTACTTCGAGCTATTAAACATGGGAAATGTACAGCCCCTGGGGAGGACGGAGTAACCTATGATATATTAAACTGTTTGGCAAGCATTGATAATGGTCCACTACTTGATCTATTCAATATGAGTTATCAAGAGGGTCGATTACCCCGAGCATGGAAAACTGCTATCATTATTCCTATCCCTAAGCCTGGAGGAGGATTTAGGCCAGTCTCTTTAACATCTTGTTTTTGCAAAATGATGGAAAGAATGCTTTTAGAAAGATTGCAATATGTTATAGGAGGTAAATTAAGTAATAATTTATATGGGTTCATCAAAGGTAAAGGAACTACTGATGCCGTCATCAAGTGCCTATCACACGATGCTGACTACTGCAGGGCATTTGTCGATCTCAAGGGTGCATTCGATAAAGCCAACTGAGAAATTATACTGCATGAACTAGCAGGTATGGGGGTGTCAGGAAGGATGCTTCATTGGATAGGAGACTATTTACATGGCCGAAGGGCTAAAGTCTCTTATCAAGGAGCATTGTCTGAAGAAGGTAGTTTGGACTTAGGGACACCACAGGGTGGGGTACTAAGTCCAATGTTGTTCAATGTACTATTGAATAGACTTGCAAGTCTAAAATTAGCCGATGGGGTTAAAATTAGAATTTATGCAGACGATATTATGCTACAAAGCAAAACGGTTGATAAAATGCAACAGGCGCTGACTAAATTTGGGAAGTTAACACAGGAACTAGGATTAATAGTAAATGAAGATAAAACAAAATTTCAATGTCGAGCAAGAACTGACAAGCAACTAACAATAAATAACATGAATATAGAAAGAGTAAATAGTTATAAGTACTTGGGTATGTATGTGGGTTATACAGCAGAAGCTAAAGAAGCTGAGGTGAATTATATAACTACACAATGTAAGGCACGAATGCAACCCTTGAGAGCCTTAGCTTGGAGTGGTAACGGTGTCGGTGTTCCTGTACTAAAAATGATGTACATTAGTACTATTAGGTCAGTCATTGAATATGCCAGTCCTGTCCTTTTTTGCCTTGATGAAGGAAGGTTCGATAAACTTGAAAAAATACAAAACGAGGCTATGAGAATTATTTTAAACTGCCCAAAAAATGCAATGATTGATGCAATGAAGCTTGAAACAATGCTACCGAGCATTAAACATAGAGTAGAACAAACTAATATTGTAGCAGCAATTAGACATGTAAGATTAAAAGGTGGCAACGAACTACTGAAAGACATAAAGGACTGCATGAATAATACTCGCACCTTCTGGAGACAAGGCAAAAAAGGATATATGAAACATTTGGTGAACAAAATACAACATTATGATTTAATAAACAACTGTATTAATTACGAAAATGAACAACCTGTCCCACCATGGGAGGAGAAAGACGTAATTTTAGATATTATGCCATTACAAAAGAAAAAGAACATGTATAATACAATAGAATTAAGAAACATTTATGAAGAGAGAATAAACAAAATGTACACTGGTAAAGTAGCACATGTTTATTGTGATGGGTCGGTAATGGAAAATGGTAGGGCAGGTTGTGGGATTTTAATTAGAGATTACATGCAAGACTCCGACATGTGGCTAGAAACAGAATATAATTATAGGCTAAGCGATAATATATCATCAACTCAGGCTGAATTGTATGCGATATTATATGGACTTAAAGAAATCGAAGGAGGAGAAGGGGATGTAAGCTTCTTTGTTGACAGCAGAGGGGCTCTGGACTCCCTAAACTGTAAAACACCAGTATACGAAAATATTGTTATCCAATGCCGGAATATTGTACATCAACTCCAATTAAAAGGGAGAAAAATTGTGTTTTCATGGATACCATCACATACAGGGATTACCTATAATGAAAAAGTTGATATAATAGCTAAAAATGCTACTGAAAAAATGGAAATTGATGTACAATGTACCCTATCTTTGAAACAGGTAAAAAACAAAATAAAGAAATGTCAAGAAGTAAAAGAAGCTAGAGATATCGAGTGTAAGTATATAGCCAGGCCTAGTGCCACCATGCATCATTACAAAGAGGTGGTAGATAAAACTAAATTCAATTATGGGAATGTTACAAGTAAGTGGAAAGATTCTGTATGTACTAGGTTAAGACTAGGCTACAAATATTACTGGGAATTAGGCATTAATACTGCAGAGAAGAATAGGAGTTGTAGGCTATGCAATAGGCCAAGATCTCACACCCTTCAACATTATATACTGCAATGTATAACTTTAATAAAATATAGAAATAATACAATTGAAAATGTAACTAAACAGATAATATGGATGTTCAACAGTGGAACTATGTACAACCTTTTAAAAGAATGTAAAATTATAAAACATATAATTTGATGTGTAGCTATGCTCTTCAACTAAACACATGTACATTCTAGTGGTGCCTTACAGGCCACCCTGGGTCAGCGAACCTACGCTCCCTAACCATACAGCTGTATTGTCCTCAATATTCTCGGCTAATGGCTTGATGTACAAGTACCTCCGGATATGCGGCACATCCCTCCCGGAGGACTACTTGCACCTTCCCTCCGAATATTATTTTATGGAAATAAAATAATATGAACCTGAATCTGAATCTGTATGGCTGTATGTTTTGGGTGCTGGGGTCTGGTGACTGGGTCACGTCGGTTAGGGTCCCTCTAGGATGTTTAAGGAGGGATTAACACGGTCGGGGCTCAGTTGGGGGTCTTGTGGGACAGCATGCGTGTTTAAAAAACAAAACACAATCTGATCAAGGTCTATAACGGGGACTCATATATTTTAGATATGTCTTTATTATAATACTGTATATACTAAACTTAGGTAGTGTTAAAATTAATCTTCAATATCAATGTATTACTCATCTAACTATATATGTAATGACATAGTTCAAGCCAGAAATAGGGTGAAGATTGCGTATGCACCTTCGCCCTTTTGAGATAATGTAACTATGATACTTGTAACATTTGTACTTTTCTCAATAAAACAATCAAATCAAATCAAATCTCTCTCTCTCTCTCTCTCTCTCTCTCTCTCTCTCTCTCTCTCTCTCTTTCTTTCTCTCTCTCTCTCTCTCTCTCTCTCTCTCTCTCTCTCTCATGCATCCAGTGCTTTCTAGTTTGTGGATAATGGTAAGTTTGGTATTTCTAAACAGAAATTGGTGCTCTGTGAAACTGTAGTATAAGTATCTCTCGGTATCGAACACCAGACACCAAATGTTCTCAGTCTTTCATCTACTCAACAAGTGAACTCTGGAACTCTCTCCCTCAATCAATCTTTCCTTCATCTTATGACTTATACTGCTTGAAACTTCGTGTGTCCAAGCATTTCGATCCCAACGTCCCTTGAATTCGGCCCTGTCACTCTTTCGGCTTTGAGGGAGACACTTCGTTACGGGAAACTTGCCTTTTTCTCCTTCAGACCTATATATATATAGCTCAAATAAAATAGAAGTGTGTGTGTGTGTGTGTGTGTGTGTGTGTGTGTGTGTGTGTGTGTGTGTGTTAGGGAGAAATAGGTAATACAGATGTCACTGCAGAATAAGGTTAAGGAAGGGGGATTAAGGACCCCCTTTTCCCTCATGCTTAAGCCCGCTAGGTTTTAGATTTATGACATTGGGCCCATTAGTTCGGCGATTTTAAGAAATTTCGTGTCATTTAGGTGTCGATATCTAGCCTGGCGAGCGATAGAGAGCCTGCAATTTAGAAGGAATCGGCCTTCGGACAGTGCATTGACCGAAAAAGGCACAAATATATCTCGAAGGGCTATCTTGGGAGTATTTTTGTAAACTTGATGGAGGTATAGGGAGGATACGAAAAAAAAACAGTTACGGTAATAATAAACAAATTAGAAGATAATAATAATAATATAATAATACTGATACTAATATTAATACTAATAATAATACTAATAATAATAACAATAATAATATTAATAATAATAAATATAATATCAAAATAGTAATATACCAATAAATAAATCTATAAATATAACTGTTCCCTGAAGGTGTTATCATTGGACTCAAGGTGGGGCTTTCGTGTGGGTCCGGGTGTGTGTCTTTACCCCTTCTGTACCGGCGACGTATTTTCAATTTTATTCTAGTTATACTAAGACGATTTTGTGCAGTTTAAGAGGGATGTGTGGTACCGGTAATAAAAATGGTGAAGTGAGATAGTTCGAAGCCTTTTAATTGCTGGAGGCCCTTTTGAAACTGAATACAATCGTCTAATAGTAGCCAGAATATAATATATACGACCTCGCCGGTACAGAAAGGGTTAACAGCCACACGCACGCTTACTTACTAGGAACTCCACTCTTAGATCATCAGTATTGCTACCCATATATAGCCTTTAATTATTTTATGATGCCATGATGCATTTCTTTTCTGTGTTCGGACTATTATTAGATGATGTTATTCAGATTAGGAAGGGTATATGGAAGTTAAGGGGTTAATTGAGATAGTCTTTACCCTTTTATTGGAAGTCAAGGGGGTACTTGAGATAATCTTTACCCTTTTATGTCACACAGATCCTTCCTAAGCTGTATAATATCGTCTAATGCTAGCCAGAATAAACTGTCAGAACGGCTCATAATCCTTAAGGGGTTAACCCATACAGTACCAGGGACGTCCTTCTTATCATATTCTGGCAACTATTAGACTATTTCATTCAGCTTAGGAAGGACTTCTAGCAATATTTAGGCTTCTAACTATCTCAACCAACCTTTTTATTTTATTCAGCTTAGGAAGGACCTCTAGCAATATTTAGGCTTCTAACTATCTCAACCAACCCTTTTAACGACCACAGATCTTCCCTAAGCTGTATAATATCGTCAAAATATAGCTAGAAAAGAATATAACCCCACACGTCGCTGGTACTCAAAGGGTTAACAATCACACGCACGCTTACCGACACTGAACTCCACTTAAGGGGGAGCTAGTCGCTTTATCTGGACCCCCTTCTCCCTCATGTCTAGCATATTAGTTTTGAGGTTCTAAGACGTTCGTTCCAATAGTTTGTCGATTTTGAGACCTTTCGGCCCCATTTCTTTGTCAATATTAAGACCTTTCGTGCCATTTAGAAGGAAGTTTTTCTACCGAAAAGTGTACACATTTTTCTTGAAAGGGTCTCGTAGGGGTGTTTTATTAAGTTTCATGGAGGTCTACGTAGAAACTGATAAATAAATAAATATAAAATAAATATACATAGACCAAAAAACAAGCACCACCCCCTTAAGGGGGGATGGTTCACTTTTTGGGCGATGTTTGCATGCATTCATTATTTTTTCTAGTTTCCTCCCTAGACCTCCATCAAATGTAAACACAAACATCCATTAGATCCCCTTTCTAGATTAATTTGTAAATTTTTCGGTAGAAGGCCGATTCTTCTAACATTACAGGCTCACTATCGTTCGCCAGGGAAAAAATCGACACCTAAATAGCATGAAAGGTCTAAATATTGACGAAGAAAAGGGTCGAAATGTTTTAAAATCAACTAACTAATGGGGCAAACATCTTAACATCTGAAAACTAATGGTGCTAAACATGAGGGAGAAAGTGGTCCAGAAAACCGGCCCATGCCCCCTTAAGCGAGCAATAAGAACGCCCCTATATTTTAAAATACCTTTAATAGACTGTAATGTAATGGTATATTTTAACCTTTAATAGACTGTAATGTAATGGTATATTTTAACCTTTAATAGACTGTAATGTAATGGTATATTTTAACCTTTAATAGACTGTAATGTAATGGTATATTTTAAAATACCTTTAATAGACTGTAATGTAATGGTATATTTTAACCTTTAATAGACTGTAATGTAATGGTATATTTTAACCTTTAATAGACTGTAATGTAATGGTATATTTTAACCTTTAATAGACTGTAATGTAATGGTATATTTTAACCTTTAATAGACTGTAATGTAATGGTATATTTTAAAATACCTTTAATAGACTGTAATGTAATGGTATATTTTAACCTTTAATAGACTGTAATGTAATGGTATATTTTAACCTTTAATAGACTGTAATGTAATGGTATATTTTAACCTTTAATAGACTGTAATGTAATGGTATATTTTAACCTTTAATAGACTGTAATGTAATGGTATATTTTAACCTTTAATAGACTGTAATGTAATGGTATATTTTAACCTTTAATAGACTGTAATGTAATGGTATATTTTAACCTTTAATAGACTGTAATGTAATGGTAAATTTTAACCTTTAATAGACTGTAATGTAATGGTATATTTTAAAATACCTTTAATAGACTGTAATGTAATGGTATATTTTAACCTTTAATAGACTGTAATGTAATGGTATATTTTAACCTTTAATAGACTGTAATGTAATGGTATATTTTAACCTTTAATAGACTGTAATGTAATGGTATATTTTAACCTTTAATAGACTGTAATGTAATGGTATATTTTAACCTTTAATAGACTGTAATGTAATGGTATATTTTAACCTTTAATAGACTGTAATGTAATGGTATATTTTAACCTTTAATAGACTGTAATGTAATGGTATATTTTAACCATTAATAGACTGTAATGTAATGGTATATTTTAACCTTTAATAGACTGTAATGTAATGGTATATTTTAACCTTTAATAGACTGTAATGTAATGGTATATTTTAAAATACCTTTAATAGACTGTAATGTAATGGTATATTTTAACCTTTAATAGACTGTAATGTAATGGTATATTTTAACCTTTAATAGACTGTAATGTAATGGTATATTTTAACCTTTAATAGACTGTAATGTAATGGTATATTTTAACCTTTAATAGACTGTAATGTAATGGTATATTTTAAAATACCTTTAATAGACTGTAATGTAATGGTATATTTTAACCTTTAATAGACTGTAATGTAATGGTATATTTTAACCTTTAATAGACTGTAATGTAATGGTATATTTTAAAATACCTTTAATAGACTGTAATGTAATGGTATATTTTAACCTTTAATAGACTGTAATGTAATGGTATATTTTAACCTTTAATAGACTGTAATGTAATGTTATATTTTAACCTTTAATAGACTGTAATGTAATGGTATATTTTAACCTTTAATAGACTGTAATGTAATGGTATATTTTAACCTTTAATAGACTGTAATGTAATGGTATATTTTAACCTTTAATAGACTGTAATGTAATGGTATATTTTAACCTTTAATAGACTGTAATGTAATGGTATATTTTAACCTTTAATAGACTGTAATGTAATGGTATATTTTAAAATACCTTTAATAGACTGTAATGTAATGGTATATTTTAACCTTTAATAGACTGTAATGTAATGGTATATTTTAACCTTTAATAGACTGTAATGTAATGGTATATTTTAACCTTTAATAGACTGTAATGTAATGTTATATTTTAACCTTTAATAGACTGTAATGTAATGGTATATTTTAACCTTTAATAGACTGTAATGTAATGGTATATTTTAACCTTTAATAGACTGTAATGTAATGGTATATTTTAACCTTTAATAGACTGTAATGTAATGGTATATTTTAACCTTTAATAGACTGTAATGTAATGGTATATTTTAACCTTTAATAGACGGTAATGTAATGGTATATTTCAGAGGTGCCAGGCCCGAGTTTTATCAAACGATTTTTTTGTCCCTAGAGAAATATGAACATTCATATTATTCATGATCCCTCCAAGACGTGGAACGTATATTTTATTTTATGTTTTACTATGTATATGAAGGAGACAAAAGGCAATGCTGCCTGTAACAAGTGTCCCCTCAAAGTTAAGGAGGGATGGGCCGGTTTTCTGGACCACTTTCTCCCTTATGTTTAGCCCCATTAGTGTTCAGATGTTAAGATGTTTGCCCCATTATTTAGTTGATTTTAAGACCTTTCGCCCCATTTCTTCGCCAATATTTAGACCTTTCGTGCTATTTAGGTGTCGATTTTTTCCCTGGCGAACGATAGTGAGCCTGTAATGATGGAAGAACCAGCCTTCGGCCGGGGCCTACCGAAAAATTTACAAATTAATCTAATGGATGTGTTTGTTTTTTTATTTGATGGAGGTCTAGGGAGGAAACTAGAAAAAAAAAAAAAATAATACATGCAAAAATCGCCCAAAAAGTGAACCATCTCCCCTTAAAGTGATTGAGAGCCAAATTCAAGGTACAGTGAAAATGCCTGGACACAAGGAGCTTGAAGCAGCTATTTTTGCATGTATTCATTATTTTTCTAGTTTCCTCCCTAGACCTCCATCAAATTAAAACAAAACAGCCAGTAGATCCCCCTTTTAGATTAATTTGTACATTTTTCGGCGTCCGGAAATTGATAGATAGATAGTAATAGTTGTATTTTCCAACTACCCGTTCTTTGATCTATTCGTTGTGTGAAAGAGTTAGCTTCCACTTGAGTAACCTTTAAACTCTCTCTCTCTCTCTCTCTCTCTCTCTCTCTCTCTCTCTCTCTCTCTCTCTCTCTCTCTCTCTCTCTCGTCTCTCTCGCTCTCTCTCTCTCATATACACACACAGACACACACTCACAGTCGTCGCCACCACTACTACCACCACCATCACCACCTGTTAATTCACTGTTGTCACTAATTACCATAATTATTTTCAGTCTCTATAAAATCATCGCAATAATATCCAAAATGTCTCTTGCCATTATTATTATTATTATTATTTGTATTGTATATATATTATAATTATAATTATATTACCACCACCATCATCACACGCATGCTCCTATCATCAATAGATCACCACCACCACCACCATCACTACTACCACCAGTACCACACTTACTATTCCCACCACTAACACCTCCAGTCCCACACCTACCACTATCACCACTACCACTAATATATCACACCTGCTACTCCCACCACCATCAATATCACCACCAGCAACACACATGTACTCCTATCAACAATAACACCACCAACACTATTACTACATTATCATGACCACCACACCTACTACTACTACTACCACACCTGGTGTGGTGATGGGCTGGTCTATCAGAGTGAGAGCTGAGCGATCTCTGCCATACCCTTAGCTTACTCTGACTGTTCCTCTTACTTATATATCTTCTAGATCTCAAGTGACGGCGTCTTTTCCGTGGATCGACCTCCTTACTGCCAACCTAAAAGTTGGCAGATTGGGAGCCAAAGCGTCACATTTTTCCCTTGCCCCTCAACTTTCCCTTCATAATTGCTGAGGGGCACAGGGCCTTGGGTGGGGCTTTGGTTTCCCGGGCGTTTCCGCGCCCTCCTCAGCTCCCTGCCTTAGAGTGGCTTCGGTCACCCGGGCTTTGTTAGTGGTAAGCAGGGAGGGTTTTGTGGGGGCGCTCTATGGCCTTGGCCTTGCTCGGGACCTTGGGGCTGTTCGGCCAGGCAGCCTGGGGAACAACAACAACAACAACAACTACCACACCTACTACTCTTCCCACCAATACCACTAGTATCACACCTACCACTACCACCACCAGTACCACACCTACTACTACTACTACCACCACCACACTTGTACCACACCTACCACTGCCAACACCAGTACCACACCTACTACCACCACCACCACACCACACCTACTGCTACTACCATCAATACCACGCCTACCACTACCACCGCCAACAATACCACACTATACCAATACCACCACCACACCTACCACTACCACCACCACACCTACTACAATGTTCAGAAGTTGTTAAGAAGGCAAACAAAATAATTGGCTTTATAGGCAGGTCATTTGAGCATAAATCCAAAGACGTTATCCTAACCCTTTACAATTCCTTAGTCCGCCCTCTTCTGGAATACTGCGTTCAATGCTGGTGCCCTTATTACCAAAAAGACATAAACAAGCTAGAACGAGTTCAACGTAGAGTTACCAAAATGATACCTAGCCTAAAGAACAAACCATACGAAGAGCGTCTTAGAGAATTAAATCTATTTCCTTTAACCCAGCGCAGATTAAGAGGTGACTTAATTCAAGTGTTCAAAATCATCAAAGGCATGGACAATATGAACTATAGTAAGTACTTCACTATCGACCAATCTAATTACACGCGGGGAAACGGTTGCAAAATTATTGGTAAATCTTTAAACTCACACGAATCTAAGAATTTCTTCTTCAATCGAGTTGTCAACTTGTGGAATGGGCTTCCCCGAGACGTTATAGACTGCAGCAACGTTGATTCATTTAAACTCCGCCGAGACAAATATCTTGCATCAAACCCGCGACTGACTGCTTTTGTAAATGAATAACTTTATTTTATCCTCCCCTCAGTTACTAACCCATATGTCCCCTACTAACTTCCTAGTCCTGCCACGGACATTAGTTCCAGGGCAGTAGTTCCCTTTCCAATGTTCCCTTACCCACTAAACCACTGTTTGGACACTTGATCCTCAGTGTTTTGGAGGACAAGCAGCCTAGAAGGGTCACTAGATCTGTTGTTGCTTGATTTCCTTTGTACTCCTTTGTACTTTGTACTACCACTACCACCAGTACCACACTTACCACCACCAATACCACCAACACCAAACCTACTACCACTACCACCACCACCACTACTACCACTACTAACTGCTACTACCACACCTACCACACCTACTACCACCAACAGCACACCTAAAACCACAACTACCACACGTACCACACCTGTACCCCAATCAGAGACCCCGCCCACCAAAGACAATAACACACACCAGTAATAAAAGCAACTGATCCAACACGAACCTTCTAAGAATCCACCTTTTTGTCTGGTTTACGACGCTCTCCTCGGCTTCCAATGTCCCTGTTCTCTTTGTACCCAGCGGCTTATAATGGCGTGGCTGACATGTCCTCGCACACGCGTCACGAGACAGAGATCACAGGGAAGGAGAGAGAGAGAGGTGAAGAGAAAATGGTCCAGGGGGTCAAGTCACTGCCCTTGTAATTTGTTTTTTCTTTCGCGTAGGTGAGGATGGTTGCATTAGCTAAGGTAAGGTAGGGTTCCTTGTGATAGCTTGGGGAACGTTTTGTTACGAAGCAGATATCAAAAGTAAGAGGAGAGAGAGGTGAAGAAGAAATGGTGCTGGGGGTCAATTATAGGTGAGGATGCGTTACATTAGTAAGACAGGTTAGTGTAACAGGTTAGGTAGAAAAGGGTAAGTTGCGATAGCTTAAGTTACGTATTGTCACAGGGAAGAAGAGAGATGAAGATGAAATAGTTCAGGAGGTCATTTCAGGGCCCTTGTCAGTTCTAGGTGAGGATGGGTAGTATTAGTAAGGGCAGAATGGGTTAGTAGGGTCGATGAAGTTGGGCAGGGTATGATATAGAATCTAAAGGCAACGTCAACAAATTTAAAAATAAATAATGGAGAAACTTGCCTCAATTTAAAACTTAAGTTTGATTTTCAATTAAAAAATGAAGAGTAATGGAGAGTTTTACACAATTAATTAATTTGTTCAACTTTCTTACAAGTTTCTAATTAATAATATATGTTTATATATTTACTCCATGCCTCCAAGGGCCATTTCAAAATAGGCTAAAAATATATAATTTTAGCCAGCATATGCAATACGTAATCGTTCTCTTGGATACTCAAATCAGATGGATTGTAGAATGACTTTAATTGTTTTAAGATATAAACAAACCATTACAATAATATTAATTAACTCTCCCCCCCCCCCAGACACACACAAACATAATTACACACACAATCCCACATGATCCTGAAGTTGTTTTCATCTATCCCAATGTAGAAGATTGTATCGTGTTCCCTCCCTAGCAACTTGTGTTAGCCTACACATACTGTCACCAGTGGATCTGCGTATGTAGTATGGTGGGAACTCGGGCACCTCACGATTGCAAAAGGTTGCATGTTACCTCATAGTTAAGGTAGAATAAGCATTGACCTGTTCCTAGTTTAAGGAAAACTCTGTAGATTATCAGCGTCTGTGAGTAAACAGTAAACCAACAATTATTATCATTATAAATTATTACACACACACACACACACACACACACACACACACACACACACACACACACACACACACACACACACACAAAGAATGAAAGATGATCACAATGACTCATAACCATTCTATACTAAAAAATACCAAATTATAGTTCCCCGGGGTAATTATTAGTGTTCAACCCGGCCAAGGGGACCATTATAGTTCCCCGGGGTAATTATTAGTGTTCAACCCGGCCAAGGGGACCATTATAGTTCCCCGGGGTAATTATTATTGTTCAACCCGGCCAAGGGGACCATTATAGTTCCCCGGGGTAATTATTATTGTTTAACCCGGCCAAGGGGACCATTATAGTTCCCCGGGGTAATTATTAGTGTTCAACCCGGCCAAGGGGACCATTATAGTTCCCCGGGGTAATTATTATTGTTCAACCCGGCCAAGGGGACCATTATAGTTCCCCGGGGTAATTATTAGTGTTCAACCCGGCCAAGGGGACCATTATAGTTCCCCGGGGTAATTATTAGTGTTCAACCCGGCCAAGGGGACCATTATAGTTCCCCGGGGTAATTATTATTGTTCAACCCGGCCAAGGGGACCATTATAGTTCCCCGGGGTAATTATTAGTGTTCAACCCGGCCAAGGGGACCATTATAGTTCCCCGGGGTAATTATTAGTGTTCAACCCGGCCAAGGGGACCATTATAGTTCCCCGGGGTAATTATTATTGTTCAACCCGGCCAAGGGGACCATTATAGTTCCCCGGGGTAATTATTAGTGTTCAACCCGGCCAAGGGGACCATTATAGTTCCCCGGGGTAATTATTAGTGTTCAACCCGGCCAAGGGGACCATTATAGTTCCCCGGGGTAATTATTAGTGTTCAACCCGGCCAAGGGGACCATTATAGTTCCCCGGGGTAATTATTATTGTTCAACCCGGCCAAGGGGACCATTATAGTTCCCCGGGGTAATTATTAGTGTTCAACCCGGCCAAGGGGACCATTATAGTTCCCCGGGGTAATTATTAGTGTTCAACCCGGCCAAGGGGACCATTATAGTTCCCCGGGGTAATTATTAGTGTTCAACCCGGCCAAGGGGACCATTGAACACACACAAAAAAAGGCCTCATTATTTTTTCCTAATTCATCGACTCACCTGCCAATCATCCTACTTAACCCATTCAGTAGCGGTGACGTAATTTTCATTATATTCTGGACAACTAGTAGACGATATTATTCAGCTCAGGAAGGACATCTACCAATTAAAAGACTACAAACTATTTCAATTAATTATTTTAGCTACCACATATCCTTCCTATATTAGTTTTCCTAACCTGATAATAGAAGGGATGAACGGCACACCTGGTAATGATAACTCTTTACCTGCACCTCCCCCCACCAAACCCATGGCAGTGTTCATTGACTCACCTGCCAATCATATCCTACTTAAGGGGAGATGGTTCACTTTTGGGTCGATTTTTTATTTATTATTATTTATTATGTTTTTCATTTATTCATTATGTTTCTAGTTTCCTCCCTAGACTTCCATCAAGCTTAAAAAACACATCCCCTAGCCCCCCTTCGAGATAAATGTGTACATTTTTCGGTAGAAAAATGTCCTGGCACCAGGCCGGTTCCTCTTGAAATTACAGGCTCGCTATCGCTCGCCAGGAAAAAAATCGACACCTAAATGTCACGAAAGGTCTTGATATCGATAATGAAATTAGACGAAAGGTCTTCAAATCGACAAACTAATGGAGCGAATGTCTAAAAAATTCAAAACAAATGGGGTTAAACATGAGGGACAAGGGAGGCCAGAAACACGCCTCATCCCCTCTTAACTACGATCCATAAAAGCACATCTTGTCTTCATAGAGTAATGCATAGTGCGCGTAATTTCAATGTGAGTATCCTGGGTTGGAGTCCTCGGAGTGCCACATGTATTTGTTGATTTCATTAATTGAGTTTAGATGTGAAGTTGGTTGGTGTATAAAACCTAATAATGCTATATATTTCCATGATCAATACCCTGGTTCTGTAGTCTATCTATGCTAGGGTTCTGGGTTAACTATATGATCGGCTAGAATTGGATTGATAAATATGTACATTGAAAAGTAAACATAATGAATATAAACACCATATGAGGAGGAGCACTTTATAAACACCATGTGAGGGGGAGCACTTTATAAACACCATGTGAGGAGGAGCACTTTATAAACACCATGTGAGGAGGAGCACTTTATAAACACCATCTGAGGAGGAGCACTTTATAAACACCATGTGAGGAGGAGCACTTTATAAACACCATGTGAGGAGGAGCACTTTATAAACACCATGTGAGGAGGAGCACTTTATAAACACCATGTGAGGAGGAGCACTTTATAAACACCATGTGAGGAGGAGCACTTTATAAACACCATGTGAGGAGGAGCACTTTATAAACACCATGTGAGGAGGTGCACTTTATAAACACCATGTGAGGAGGAGCACTTTATAAACACCATGTGAGGAGCAGCACTTTATAAACACCATGTGAGGAGGAGCACTTTATAAACACCATGTGAGGAGGAGCACTTTATAAACACCATGTGAGGAGGAGCACTTTATTGACAACGTTTGGCCTGATGAAGCTATATGCGAAACGTTGTCAATAAAGTGATCCTCCTCACATGGTGGTTATATAGAATTGAATTGCTATATTCAGCCGATTATGTGCAGTTTAAGAAGGAGTAAGGTAGTAAAAAGGGTTAAGTGAGATAGTTCGAAGTCGTTTAGTTGCTGGAGGCCCTTTATAAAGAGAATAATATCGTCAAACAGTAGCCAGAATAAAGTTAAAAGGATGGCACCGGTACTTAGAGGGTTAATGAATTATTAAACCAAAAGCAACTCATTTCCAGGATCCTCAATCCACATCACATCATTCACCACATTCCGCTGCCAATTCACCACTTGCGAGTTTCGCTCTATAAGGAAGTTGGAGTTGTAGACATCGATATTTAACAGGATTACCAGCTGAAATACGGTTGTAGTTCATTTATAAATACATAACATCCAATCTAACATATATGCTCTTTAGCCATCAGAAACTTACATTATTATTGCGTTTCTGTTTAATATCGATGTTCAAGGCTCCAACTTCCTTATAGCCTGAAACTCGTAAGTAGTCAATTCCGCTGCCAATTTCCCCATTACCTTCTCTTTACACCCCATTCTTCACACTGGACTGTTGAATTACCTCATCGGTATCCTTAAGGGGGGATGGTTCCTTTTTCTGGCTCTCTTTCACCCTCGTGTTTAGCCCTATTGGTTTGTAGATTTTAAGACGTTAGGCCCATTAGCTTGGCGATTTTAAGACTTTACGCCCCATTTCTTTGTCAATGTTAAGACCTTTCGTGCCATTTAGGTGTCTATATTTTCCTGGGGAGCGATAGCGAGCCTGTAATTTTAAGAGGAACCGGCCTTCGGTTGGGACATTTTTCTATCGAAAATTTACAAATTTATCTTGATGTGGGGTCTAGGGGGTGTTTTGTTAAGCTTGATGGAGGCCTAGGGAGGAAGCTAAAAACTAATTCTATGAAGATCAATAAACAAGCAAATAAATGCGTCCATCCCCCCTTAACCCATTGTTTGCCCCCGTACATCTAGTCTCTTCACCCCATCCACCAGGCTGCATAGCCCCATCACTCTCCATCAACCCTACTTAAGGGGGGTACCCGGCTTTTTTGTTATCTTTCTCTCCTTTTCTCTCTTTCCCTGGCTTGTATCCATTCGGCCCCATTCAGCCAACTGTTTTAAGAAGTTTATCCTCATCCAGGTGTAAATTTCTTCCTGGCGAGCGATAGCGAGCCAGCATTGTATGGAGAAATCAGGCTTCGCCGGAGAAATTTAGCTTGTCAAAACAAAAATATACAGTATATATGCTGGCTCGCTACCGCTCGCCAGTAAAATATTGACACAATGATGGGGGTAAACGTTTTAAAACAGTAGGCTGAATGGGACCGAATGGATACAAGCCAATGAGAGAGGGAGAGAAATAGAAAAAAAGCGAGGTGGGCCCCTTAATCATCCCTACCTTCATTACTTTCTCATCACCTTTTTTTCCTACACCACAACCCTTCATCCTCCTCGACTTCCCCTATTCACATTCAGACTATCTATCTACCGCAATATCTAAACCTATTCTATCGACTTACTCTAAATGTCAGTCAGTCATTAGCCAGCCCTTAATTCCACAAGGGGTAGGGAGGATCAACAAAAGACACGAGAAAGGAAAACTAGGTGACAGAAGAACACATATAATTAACACCCCATTCTTAACATTAATCCTCCATTACAAAGCCCAAGGCACTTGAATACATTATGAAAGCATATATGGTCCTCCCGGGATTCGAACTAGGAACACCACACCCAGAACATGAGCATCTGAACCAATACACCACCAACATTATCCACCAACACTGCGTCTATACCACACTTTCATCACATATCCACCACACCACACACACCATACCTCCACTGCACTTACATCACACTATTACCTCTAAACCCCCTCCCCCCCTACCACCACGCTTACCCCCACTCCCACCCCATTAAGGTGAGATGGGTCGTTTTTCTGGTCCCCTTTCTTCCTCATGTTTAGCCCTATTAGCTTACAGATTTTAAGATGTTTGCCCCCTTTATTTTGTCGATTTTAAGACCTTTCGCCCCATTTCTTTGTCAATATTTAGACCTTCCGTGACATTTAGGTGTCTATTTATATTCTTGGCGAACGATAGTGAGCCTGTAATTTTTGAATAATTGGCCTTCTGCCGGGACATTTTTCTACCAAAAAAAATATACAAATTAATCTAGAAGGAGGATCAAATGGATGTCTTTTTTAAGATTGATGGAGGTCTAGGGAGGATCTATACCAATGCTGTCCTTTACAATATACGACCATTCCCCCTTAACCCGTTCAGTACCAGTGCTGTCCTTTACAATATACGACCATTCCCCCTTAACCCGTTCAGTACCAGTGCTGTCCTTTACAATATACGACCATTCCCCCTTAACCCGTTCAGTACCAGTGCTGTCCTTTACAATATACGACCATTCCCCCTTAACCCGTTCAGTACCAGTGCTGTCCTTTACAATATACGACCATTCCCCCTTAACCCGTTCAGTACCAGTGCTGTCCTTTACAATATACGACCATTCCCCCTTAACCCGTTCAGTACCAGTGCTGTCCTTTACAATATACGACCATTCCCCCTTAACCCGTTCAGTACCAGTGCTGTCCTTTACAATATACGACCATTCCCCCTTAACCCATTCAGTACCAGTGCTGTCCTTTACAATATACGACCATTCCCCCTTAACCCGTTCAGTACCAGTGCTGTCCTTTTCATTATATACTGGCTAATACTAGATGATTCTATTCAGCTTAAGATGGTCCTCCAGCAATTAAAAAGGCTTCGAACTATCCTTAATAACTCTTTTTACTACCACAGATCCTTCTTAAGGTGCACAAAATCGTCTAAATATAGCTAGAAAACAATTAATAAGACCGCCGGTACAGAAGGGGTTAACCTATAAAGTGTGTGTGTGTGTGTGTGGTTTTTTTGTTTGTTTTGTTTTAAATAATATATTCCACCTCCAGATTATTTCCCCTACCGCCTCCAACATCATCCAGCCCCCCCCTCCCCTTCCCTCCCCTCCTCCTCCTTGTATTGCACCTTACCATAATATCTTCATTATTACCCTCCAACCGCGCGCCTCCCCACACTTCCTAGGCCATTCTTAACCATCACCTTCTGCAACTTTGTTTACTATTTAGGCTGCCTATGCGGTTATATACACACCACACATACACCACACTCAAACACACATACAACGCACCACGCAGACATACACACCCTCCTCCACACACCACCACCACCACCACTACACACAAACACACCACTAACACACACAGCCTCCTCCACACACACAAGCACACCACACACACACCCCACACACACACACACACACACCCCCCACACACACACCAGCCCCACACACACACCACCCTCACACACACACCACCCCCACACCACCACCCACACACACATACCACCACCACCCCCACCACACACACACCCACACCACCACCGCCACCCCCCCCCACACACACCACCACCACACACACACCACCACCACCACAACACCACCACACACACACCACACACACACACACACCACCACCACCACCACAACACACACACACACACACACACACCACCACCACCACCACCACCACACACACACACACACACACACACACACACACACCACCACTACTATAACCACCACCACACACACACACACACACCACCACCACCACCACCACATACACACACACACACACACACAGCCCGTAGCCTAGTAGGTAGAGCTCTCGTCTCACACACGAGGGGTCGGCGGTTCAATCCCCGGCCGGGCGGAGACAAATTGGGCTTGTCTCCTTTCATGTGTTAGCCTCAGTTCACCTAGCTGTAAATAGGTACCTGGAATAAGTGGACGACGTTGTGACGTCCCATCTGGGGTTGGCAAAAATGGTACAAGGCGGGATGGGTATCATATGGTTCACCTAAGCTGATGGCTACCTAAGCCTTCGGGCGAGACGGTACCGTCTATAGTGAGAATGGTACCATACAGATCCACCCTAAGCCTTCGTTTCCGATGTCGCCAATTGGCTAAATACAGACTACACACACATCCACAGCCATTCCAACAGTACATAAAACACTTAACATGCATTTCACGCAATACATTCCCAGTTAAGGAGGCGCGATAATAATGAGCTTAGCTCGCATTGCGTGGATTCCCCTTGACGAACAAGTAACTGAGTAACACCACCACCACTACCACCACCACCACCACCACCACCACCATCACACACACCACACACACACACACCACCACACACAACGCAGCCAGTAGCCTAGTAGGTAGAGCTCTCGTCTCACACACGAGGAGTCGGGGGTTCAATCCCCGGCCGGGCGGAGACAAATTGGGCTTGTCTCCTTTCATGTGTTAGCCTCAGTTCACCTAGCTGTAAATAGGTACCTGGAATAAGTGGACGACGTTGTGACGTCCCATCTGGGGTTGGCAAAAATGGTACAAGGCGAGATGGGTATCATATGGTTCACCTAAGCTGATGGCTACCTAAGCCTTCGGGCGAGACGGTACCGTCTATAGTGAGAATGGTACCATACAGATCCACCCCAAGCCTTCGTTTCCGATGTCGCCAATTGGCTAAAATACAGACTACACACACATCCACAGCCATTCCAACAGTACATAAAACACTTAACATGCATTTCACGCAATACATTCCCAGTTAAGGAGGCGCGATAATAATGAGCTTAGCTCGCATTGCGTGGATTCCCCTTGACGAACAAGTAACTGAGTAACTGAGTAACACATACACCACACACATGCATTTACCAATGGAAGTACATCGTGGATTAGAGATACTTAATAATTTACAGTAGAAACTATAATATATGTTGATCATGACGCTCATTGGGAAATTCAGACGCGTAACAAAGAGGTAAAATTACTTGTATGGTTTACATCATCAGTAACCTAATTAAATACCCTATCTTAATAATTCCGTTTTAGCTAGTGGTTATAATAGAGTGTACAGAGGGTCTTAGTTTGGACCCCTTTGAAAATAACAATGAGAAGGAGGCAGTGTGGTTAAGTGGTACCACAGTCACCTCTTTCGTTTGAGGCCCAGGTTCAATCCCCCGCCGGAGCACCATATGTTTATTAAGTTACGGGCAGAGCTTTGCATACTCTTAGATGCACTGGCAGACACTAGAGGTGCAGTAGACCGGTGTCGCATGTACACATATATTTGCTAGCACCTGATTAGCAGGATCGTGCTAATTACACTGTTTTTTTTTTTTTTTTTTTTTTTTTTTTTCCCAACTACTCCATCTCGGGCATAGGCTGAAAGCCTGTACATTCCACCGCGCAACACGGTGAAGCCCGTGAGGTCTTGTTCCAGTCTGGGGAGTGAGACATGTGAAGCATCCATCATGGCTCGAAGCAGCTCCATCTCTGAAGCGGCCGGTTGCTTCGCTCAAGTGCTTCACCGTTTCACCCTCCAGACTCAGACCCTCACTCTCAGAACGCCACCTATTGAGCAGTGAACTCACTAGGCATTGTCCCCCTGTAATATATTTTGAATATGGGAATATTCATACAGTGTTATTTAATCAGGGAACAATGAGGGTATTTTGTTGGCATTTCGGTGGGCTTTGTGGTAATGCACTGATACCTAGGTACAGCACACATTCAATCCCAATAATATCTTCCCATTGACATATCGGGATTTGAACCTGGGTCCATTGGATTACCAATCCAGTGGCATGACCACTCCACCACACCTCCCCTACAGACAACATTCACATTCATAGCCATTCCAAAAGTACAATGATATTCCACATGCACCCCCACACACTATACACACACCGAAGGGCGACACGCTCATCGGGCCTCTACCAGTGTGGTGAGCTCTACAATAGATAGGATACCGGAGGATAACAGGGTTTTCACAATACATAGACGGAGGTCCTTAAAAAAATAGATAGGTAGATAGAAGGGAAGAGGAAGCGTCTTCTCTATATTTAAGAACATTACCATTGTCCAGACTCTGTTTACTTAAGTGTGTGTGGCGTGCAGTGGCCTGATCTGTGACGTCATATTTGTACTGTCTTTAATGATCGCTGCCCCGTAATACACACTCACGCTTTTTATCACTGTTTTGTTTTCCTTGGTGGTCATTTTTTGTGTGTTGCGGTGCGTCCCTTGGTGCTGTTTAGTGTTGGTGTCTCTCCCGCTGTCAGTGTTAATACAAAGGATATTATAATTCGGGGGATGGGGGCTTTTTATGCAGTCCTTAGTTACCTGTTTCTAAGTGGCAGTCCATTATGTAATAAATATTAGGCATTTGTCAGTTCAATTTTTACCGGAGTTCGTGATTTCGCCTCCGTTTGTCTGTGTCTGTCTGTTTGCCTGTAAGCAAGATATCTTACAAAGTAATGAAATTTTTCATGAATCTTAGTGAACAGATAGGATATGCGCCAAGGAAGAAGTGATTGATATTTGGAAGCAATTCGGAGATCTTCACGAAACTTGGTGGACAGATAGGATATGAGCTATGAACCAATGTTCACGAAATTTTGTGTGCAGATACGATATACTCCAAGGAAAAAGTTATTCAATTTAGGAGGCGATCTAGAGATTTTCACAAAATTTGGTGGGCAGATAAGATATGCGCCTAGGAAGAAGTAATTCAACATAAGAGGGGATCAGGTTCATATCCTGGAACCCAGATCCGATCCAGAAAAAAACAAAACAAAACAAAATTAGGCCAATGGTATTAATGGTAAAGAACAAGCAAATATAGGCGGAGGTGTGCTCTCTACCGAGTGCCCCTCTAGGTTTGCTTGTAGTTTGTTTGTTATTGGGTTTTTTCAGTATACGTAACATCGTTTTCGTTGTGTTCTGGCTATCATTTGTCGATTTTTTTCCTTTGTTATTGGATATGTTAGAGTTAAAGTGTTAATTGAGATAGTTCATGGCTCTTTGATTCCAGGCGCTCCCAAACCTGTATGAAATCCTGAAGGTTTACCAGAACATAATGAACAGACGCCAACATATTGAATGGGCCATTGTAGTGTACTAAATCTGCTTATTTTATATATATATATATATATATATTGTGACGCACCCAGTGCGTGGCAACGCAACCTGATTGTACTCCTTGGTACTCCACTGTACCGCCACTGTGCGGTACCTCTGTACCGCTGTACCGTGCTGGCTGCCTATATTGAGTGTGACAACGTATAACTATGTTCTTTGTATCTCTGCAAAGGTCTCGTCATGTGCTAACCAGTGGTGGGTTTTGTTTTAAGCCATGTCGAGACCTTCCATTTAATATGTAGTATCAATAGAGAAGTTGATAGATAAGACAATGGGAGTTCAGAGAGAGAGAGTGAGTTGGGCTTCAGAGCGAGAGGGTAGCAATGCGCCACGCTGCCGGGGGGGTGGTTGCCAGACGTATGGACCGGTTGGCAGCCTTGCGCTTATAGCTAGGCGCGACAGGGTTGGTAGTCCATTGCCGCCTGCCTATGCTGCCTGGGCTGCCCATGTTGTCGTACTGCACATTGCCTGGAGGCTCGCTGTGTGTTCCATGATCAGGTTGCCTAGAACCTTTGAGATTCTAACATCCCTTGCCCTCTCTCCCAACTTCTCACGGTTGCACTCTTTCTCTCTGACGACATTACTCTCATTTCATTCTTCTCTCTATTTAAATGCATAACCTTCCCTTGAGGTCCTAAAGGAGTTTCAGCACTCACCTCTCGTATTACTCTTAGGACAAGCATATATTTACATGTATTAGATTTAAGGGGTTAATGTGAACAGCGATCTTCTTGATGAGGATAGTTGGTGAACGTTCTACATGTTCACGAGTTATATGCCCAGCTCATCATCCAATTTGTGACTAGACTAGTGCCATGTGTAAGAGCCCGACCATGCCCAGGAGTTGTCTGTAGAGGGGCGAGGACTTAGCCTTGATTTGCCTACCGAGCCAGGAGCGGGTGTAGTACCAGA
>JBAKBP010007175.1:0-102527 GCA_037953745.1 Lithodes maja | reverse complement strand
GGAAGAGAGCGAGTTTGGGTTTGGTAGAAGTGGAGAGAAAGGACGTATGTGAAGATATAGTGGCGGTTGGGAGTTTTGTTTGAGAGCGAGAGATGCTTTTTTGATGCGATCAGTTTGAACATTGAAGTGGTCAGTTTGAGATGATTGATTGTGTTTCGGATTATCAGGATTGAAAGCAGGTTCAGTGGAAAAAGGTTTGTATATTTGTACATAACGATTACGATAAATTCTTGACCTGCCGTGATAGTTTATTATGACCTGGAACGGGTTTTGGACTTTCGTGATGGTGTAAGGACCGATGTAATGGGGCTCTAGCTTATTTGTAATGGGTAGTTTGGCAATCATTACTTGATCCCCGATTTCAAAGGTTTTCTGGGGGTGAGACACCCTGCTATAGATTTTGGTATGTCTGGTGTAGATGGTTCTTGAGGTGTTTCAGAGGGTCTTTAGAGAGATTCAGAGTCGTTGGTGGTTGGACAAGGTGATGGAGGGGCATCGATAGAGGGACTACTCCAAATACTCTTTCGTGGGGGGTAATGCCGTCATCTCTCGGGCAAGTATTCATACCCCACTGTATGATCTTTATGGAGGGTTCACACATTCACGTATATGCTCCCGACAGCTCCCGTACGAAGGTTTATTGGTAGTTGGCACCCGAATATTGGTAGTTTGGTCAAACGTAAGGGCATATTACGCAAAACGTAATTGAAATTGTGTACAGTCGGGGGGGTTGGTACGCATGGCGGGAGTAACCACGCGGGTCGGGGAGGCGGTTGGTGCGGGCGATGCCGCCCGGTATGTTTTGAAATTCGAATCAGATACGGGGCTCGCGCTCACGTATGTCAAAAGTCGGGAACATTTACGACCGTCCGGCCCACCACGGCCGTCTGACGGGAGCAGCCCCGTCAGACGTAGCCGCTCGCCCGTCAGACGTGAGCTGCTCCCGTCAATCGTAAAATATTCCCGTCAAACGGGAAAGTTTACGTTCGTCGGGAAGTATATGGCAACACCGCTGCACTGCGGGCTGGCGGGAAGACGCGGCAACGATGTACGGGGGGGTATATAAGGACCAGCGGGACACACTGCCGTCAGTCATACCTCTCACCATACCGGAGCAACAACCTACAGCCAACCCTGCCACCCTGTCACCCTGCCACCCTCTGCACGCTGCCCTGCCCTGCCCTGCCCTGTCACCATGAATAGCAAGAAAAGTGGGAAGAAGGTCAGGAAGGTTTCCCCTCCCACCTCAACGCCTGCCACCTCTCCGCCTGCCCCCTCGATGCCTGCTCCCTCGACGCCTGCCACCTCTCCACCTGCCCCCTCGATGCCTACCACCTCTCCGCCTGCCCCATCGACGTCTGCCACCTCACCGCCTGCCCCCTCGATGCCTGGCACCTCCAACTCTGCTGAGCAGGCAGAATTTTTGATCAACATCGATGACGAGAATGGAGAGGTCATGGGGCAAGTCGAAGATGATCATGAGGAAAGTGATGACGACAACGACGACGACGAGGACCCACCCCCTACAAATTCCGGTGTCGAACAGCCACAGCCACCACAACGGCGAAAACGGCGCCGGAAGAGCACCAACATTATCCTGACGGAGGAGACTGAGCGTATGCTGGGAGAGTGGCTGGAGTTCGAGGCGCCTTTTCTATATGATAAGGGTGATCCCAGGCACAAACAGAAGGAACACATAGACCATGTTGTGGCGGAGAAGGCAGCCAGCATGGAACCCCCCATCACAGCCTTGGACTTGATGACGTGGTTCACCTCACTCCGCTCCAGGTTCGGCAGGCTCACCAAGCTGAAGAGTGGTGATGGGGCCAAAAGGTTGACGGAGAGGGAGAAGTGGATCATTGACATGTTCCGGTTCCTGAAGCAACACATCGTGCGGCAAAAGAAGCCCCGGACACTTGGTATGCCTCAGGTACGTTTATATTTTTTATGTTTTCCAACCCTTTCACTATTAAATCGACAACCACATCAATATTTTCCTGGCGAGCGATAGCAAGCCAAGAGGTTTGGCGTCCTCAGGACAGTGACAGGTTTTGTCTTTTTCTGAATTATTTTGCTTATAATGATGTCATTATTTTTTTCAATTTATCTTGTTCACTTAAGTTTATAATTACCTAACATTTTTGTTAATGAAACACATAATAACACAAAGCAGTTTATTCATATTATTTAAAGGTTACAAGGATGAATGGTTATGTTGAATGGTATTTTACAGTTGATAAATAATGTACATGTTACTAATTATACATTCATGTCCCAACAGTCTGCTGCCCAAGCTGCCGAACCTGCTTCTGTCCCTGTGCCTGACCCCGCCCCAGCACCTCCCACAGACAATGTGGAGGACCCCTCTGCCGGCAGTCAGGAGGACACCACCCCAGTCATCTCCATGCCTGTGCGGAAGGCGAAGCAGGGGAAGCCTCTTGGAGCTGTACCATCCACATCACACGGAACCCTGGAGCAAGTGAGTAGAGGAAATATTAGTTTCATAATAGCAACAATAACTTTGAACATAAGAACATAAGAACATAAGAAAATGGGAGTCTGCAGAAAGCCGATTGGCCTAAACAAGGCAGATCCCTGTCCCACCCAACCACAATTACAAAGCCCAATTATAGGCTAAACACTCTAATACCTTGAGGATCGTCTCACCAAAACGGTTAAAGATTAACACAAGATTACTGGTGTCAGCAGGACGCTGATTGGCCCACACCGGGTAGATCCCCCTTCATACCCAACCCTTCTCGTCCATATGCCTATCTAATTTTATCTTAAAGCTCCCTACCATTTTTGATCCCACTATAGCATATTGGCTTCCCAGAATACTACATAATTTTATTTGTTAAAATTCCTAATTGGTTAATTATTGAAATATGTTATGTTTCGCGTATTGTGCAACGTGTTAATGTTCTCTTTTTCCATAATGGTAACAATAACTTTGAACATAGTAGGCTTCCCAGAATACCACAACATTTTATTTGTTAAAATTCATAATTGGTCAAATATTAAAATATGTTTTGTTTTGTGTGTTTAATGTTCTCTTGTTCCTTGTTCCCATACCAGGTCCTTGCAACTGCGGAGAAGGTGCGCCACAACCTGGCTGGGGTTATGGATGTGGTCGAGGATCCAGAGCTATAGTATTGGCGCGCCTCCCTGGATGTCATGGCCAAGGACTGTGTGGGGCTGCCGGAAGGTTTCAACACCCCACTGAAGATTGAACTGATGGCAGCCCTCAACCGGTTCTGAACTGCCCATGAGGAGGGAGTCACCAAGCCTGGTCAGGACCTCATGCTGCACGCCACTCGGAACTATGGCTTTCAGGCGCCCCAACCCCAACCCCAGGCACAGCAGCATCAACCGGCAACCACAGTGATGTACCAGGGCAATCCGCCAACCACCCTGCCTCAACCCATGCCGACCCAGCCCAAGCCTGCTACCTTCGTGCTACCTCCACATGTATTGCAGTCATTGCTGCGGCCGCAGCAATTAGCAACACCCCCTGGCACATTCCTGCCACCTAATGTCTCCACACCGACACATTCGCAGTTAGTGGACCTCTCAAACTTGGGCTCACAGTTTGGGAACACCAGCTTCAACCTGGATCATCTTCTGTCTGGATCACCTGGATATAATCCAGGTACGCCTGCGCAATCCGTCGATCCAGATCAGACCCTGGAGACCCCCAAGAAGCCACCCTAGCAGCCCTAGCTGCAACCCTCCTTGTCTCTCTTTCTAATTAATGATAATGTATGTATATTAACAATATATGTATTTGTGTAATGACGTGTGTGTTTCTATTTCCAATATTGTAGCTAAAGTATTTATTATTTAAGATGACAAATGAAATATATACTGAAATTAATGAGTAAGAATAAAAAAGAAATGACTAATTGAAACGCAATAATGATAATATGGTTAATAATAAATATGAAAAACCTTGAAAACGTAACTAAAACATAAAGTACAAAACAAAGGAAACATGGAAACAATTAAAAAACTTGATTGACATATAAAAGTAAAAGATGAAAAATAAAGTAAGCAGGGAACAATTGAAGTAATTAAAGGAAATATAAAAATATACAATAAACAAAATATGGAAGAACCTACAAACTTAAAGAAAACCAAAAGTAACAGATAAAAGTACAATACAAAGCAAACTGTCAAAGACTCGATAACAAAAATGTAAAATAAAACTGAAATATAAAGCAAAATACAAAGTAAACATGGGAAAACCGTAAATATTTCATAGAAGTATTAAAGTAGATATAACTCACCTAAATACGGTCATCCTGCCAAGCCACAGATCCTTGAGGGGAAGAGAAGTAGGTCTTGAGGTATTTCCGTTGCTCCTTGGCAAGCCTGGTTGCAGTGTTGCGGGACACGGGTGGGATGTTGGTTCCTACAGGTGGGTCACTCCTCCAGGGGGCAGGTATGAGTTGGTGGGTGTGTGGGTCCTCTTGATCTACCTCTGTTCGGGGTGGATTTCGTCCTCGTAGGATGTTGTGCAGAATGCATGAGGAGGCCAACACAACAACCTCTGCACGCTCAGGTTTCATAAACATTGCAGTGTGGAAAACCCGGAAGCGGTTGGCAAGAATGCCAAAGGCGTTCTCTACCACCCGGCGGCCCCTGCTGAGTCTGTAGTTGTAGATCCGTTCAGGTTTCGTGAGGAATCGTTGGGGGTAGGGCTTCATCAGGTAGGCGCGCAGAGGGAATGCATCATCACCTGCTAAGAAGTATTCCATTGGTGGTCCAGTGGAATCGGTAGAGATGACCTCGGTGGGGGGCAGTTTGGCGGTCTGTCTATCAAGCAACTTAGACAGACGGGTGTGTGCAAAGCCACCACCATCAGACTCTGACCCTATGGCACCAACGTCGATGTAGATGAACTTGTAGTTGGAGTCAACAATTGCCAACAGGACAATGGAAAAAAACTTCTTGTAGTTGAAGTAATATGTGCCACCAAAGGAGGGGTTGCGGATCCATATGTGTTTGCCATCAATGGCTCCTATACAATGCGGCAGGTTCCATCATTCCTCAAAGCCGCTGGCAACCTCCTTCCATTCAGCAGGCGATTATGGCGTTTTGAGCTCCTGATCTCCGTAGACAGAGATGAGGGCCTGGCATGTGTCTGGAACAATTTGGCTGATGGTGTTGTGGGCAACCCGAAAGGAGTACTGCAGGCTCCTGTAGGTTTCACCCGTAGCGAGGAAACGTAGGGTGATGGCCACCCGCAGACCAGGAGGAATGGGTTTTCGCCAGCATGTAGGTTTCCTCTGAATGATGGGGGTGACACGTTCCACAATCTCATCAAATAGTTGTTTGTCTACCCGGGTGAAGTTCTTGTACATGTGTGGACATTCTCTGGCCAACTCTTCCATCAGGTTCTCATAATAGCCATGTTCAAGCCTTCGTTGCAGATAAGGCCACACCCACACTGTCCTCTTGCTCCTTTCCGTCTTCTATTGTTCCTCTTGATGGATGTAGTTTGCTATTGCAAGTAGTTTTAAGATTTCTATGTAGGAAAGGATCCATTTCATTAGCCGCGTGTTATGCCTGTTCTCCGGTTTGATTAGGGAGTTCACAAAATTTAACTCCTCCAGGATGAATTCCGCGATGTTGTTCATGGTGCCGAGGAAGGAGTGGGAATGGTAAAGGTGTGGCCAGTCCTGCCCTTTTGTAGTTCCCAGATTCCAACCCAAACTTACGGGGTTGACAAAGACTGTCTTTGTCTGTGTTTGGACAGACGGGGTGTGCCTACGATTGTCTGGAACCGGTCCAGGTAGGTCCTAAACAATCCCAAGACGTACGGCCTCAGCTACGCAGGTTTGTGGGGGTGTGGCATGGGCGTGGCCTGTGTTCCCGCAAATCGGGCAGCCCATGCGGACGAACGGGGACATGCTTACGCAAGTCGCAAACACGTACGTAGTTCAATACGACTACATTACGATTGACGTAACACTGGCCCCGTCACCGTACTTCTGTCGGGAAGTGCAATAGTCGTGGTTTTACGGGCGTTCACGGCCGGACTACTCCCGTCAGAACACAAAATTGGCGATTACGCCTGACGGGAGCTGTCGGGAGCAATATACGTGAATGTGTGAACCCAGCATTACTTGTGCAAGCCAGTCATTGAGGGCGAGGAGTCTGGTCTGAAGTTGGTTTGCTATGCTTTTATGACTGCACTCTCAAACAGCGTTTCCTTGAGGCCAACATGCTGAGATGTGTGATATCTGATACCTGAAGATGATAGATGTGTGTGTCCAAATCTGGCCAGAGAATTCGGGGTCGTTGTCAGAGTGCAGGGCTTGGAGGAGCCCGAAATTCGGAAAAACATCTGTTATGAGGGCCTCTGCTACAGTCATAGCAGTGTGGTTTTTGGCGGGGCACTCCATCACAAATTTCGAGTAGGTGTCAACAAACGGGATGATGTATTTCTTGTTAGATTGGGTGGTAATTGGGCCCATCACATTCACTGATAACAGTTGCCTGGGTTCGATGGCCACGAGTTTCCCAGCTCGGCCGGTGGTCTTAGTCCTGTTCTTTCCTTGACAGCAGGGACTGCAGGATTCGGTCACTCGTTTGGCGATGACAGAAGGATTACCTGTCCAGTAGACCTCGTTGAAAACTTGCAGCATTTTCGTTTGTCCCAAGTGGATTCCGTTGCCTTCGTGGATGATAATGAATTTGTCCTGGGTGGTGTCGGGATCTATGGCCAATGTCCTGACTCTGTGTAATGTTGGTCCCCGGCACGTTGCAAATTGTTGAACACTTGAACTCATTGAGCATCTGTGGTGGTGTGTAGTTTGCCCGGTCTGTAGAGGAAAGAACGAAAGTGGTTGAGGCCTTGAGGGCCCATACAGCTCCCCAGGCACTCACGTTTGGTGGCAGCATAATTCTTCTGTGCCTCATTGAGTGTCGAGCTTGCACAGACGATAATGTGTTCCCGTCAGTCTTGAACTTGGCTGAAGATGGTTGCGATGGCTATGAGGGAGTCGTCGGTGTAGAGACGGAAGGGTTGGGTAAAGTTAGGGAAAGCAACTACTGGGGCTTGTACTAATTTTTGTTTTTAATGTCTGGAAGGCTTTATGACGTCCATCGGAATGGTTCGTCTATATTTGTTAACTTGTATACAGGCTTGGCGATGGCAGCAAAATTCTTGAAAAAACAACGATAGTAGGTTGGCATGCCTAGGAAAGATCGAACTCCCTTTACGTCCGTTGGTGGTGGTTGGGCGGAAAAATTAGCCAAAAAAGCCACATAATATTTGTACGCTATATCAAATATAATAACTATAAATGTCCTTCTGTATTGTAATTTAACCCCTGCATGTTTATGTGTGTCTGTATGTGTAAATTCATTTCCTGCTCAGTCGAGATTGAGTCCACGAAATAGCCAGTCAAACCCAGTACAAAATCTGCTATAACAAAAAGTTATAATGTTTATACCTCACATTCCCCTGCAGAATATTGTCCAATTGATTTGAAAAGGTTACCTCATGGGTCGATCTAGGTCAGTTCTGGGTTTGGCTGGCGGGGGTACCCCACCACTGGAAATTACTGGAAGTGGTCATTCATGATATCTGGGACCCTGCAGAAGATTTTGCAAGTGATTTGAAGTAGTTACCTCATGAGCTGATCGAGGTCAGCTTTGTGGGGCTAATTAATGGTGGCTGGCAGGTGTACCCCACCACTGGAAATTACTGGAACTGGCCATTCATGATATCTGGGACCCTGCACAAGATTTTCAAAGTGATTTGATGTGGTTACCTCAAGAGCGGATCTAGGTCACTTCTGGGATTTTGCAATTTTTTGGCGTGGCTGGCGGGGGTACCCCACCACTTGAATTTACTGGAAGTGGCCATTCATGATATTTGGAACCCTGCAGAAGATTTTACAAGTAACTACCATTAACCCTCATACCTTGAAATGTCATGGTCGTGGTTCTGCTTCGACCATGGCACTGTTCATAACCACTTGCACCACAAAAATGCAAAGTTTCATTTTTGTTAACCAAATTTCATACATTTCAATACATTTTCAAACACACAATGAATTCTTCAAACGGGGAAAACAAATTGCCACGATCCTGGTGGTATCCACAATCATCTACAGTATATGTATGTATGTATATGAATGTATATATGCCGACTCGAGACAGAGCCTGAACAGAAAGCTGTATAGTTCTAATTCATAGGGTCCGCGACCACTTTCACGTTCTCTCGCCTCTTTATTTGTATCGTTGAATAGGATAAATTTGCAATGGGAGGAGGATTCCTAGCCTTCTGCCATTTAAATGAAATCTTATAATTCAAAACATGGTTAACCCTTATTTAGCGGGGCCCGACTCTAGTCCGTATATAGAACACCAGCAAAAAGAGCGGGGCCCGACCCGAGTCTGTGTGCAATTTTGGCGCAATATTGGCTCTGAGAGAGAGACGAGCGACGGGAGGAGCATAGGTTGCCTCATGACCGCTCGCCACGGCCGCCGCGGGCCTACTGACATTTATTCCACACACATCCACCCTCCCTCCCTCGCTACACACGTAATTATGTAACGAAATGACCGTATTTTAGCGATTTTGACCCTTCGGTTGCAAGATCATTGCAAGACAACCAATGATCGTAGAAGGATGGTTCAGGTGTCATTGGAAAGCTCAATTAACACCCTTTCAGGGATACATAATTGTATTACGCTTTGGCTCTTGTACATGGAAACAAGGCCATTTATGGTAAAAAAAAAAACGCTGGGCGGCACGGTGAAATATACTCCACCACCCGCTCTTAACACCTTACGAGCGGCCTAGGCGGTAATTTATATGTACCGCCCAGCGGGGTGTTTTTACCCTAAATAGGGTTGTTTACGTGATAATTTTCATGCAAGACCCAGAGCGTAAAACAAGTATCTATCCCTGAAAGGGCATAAACAGAGCTTTCCAATGACACCCCAACCATCCTTGTACGACCACTGGTTTTCTTGCAACGATAGCGCAACACGAGTGCAAAAACCATGTAATTAGGTACTTTCCCTACATAATTCCCTGTGTAGCGAGTGTGAGGGGGGATGGAAGGGTGGTTTTCACTTCAGTTGGCCCACCGCGGTGGTGGGCGGCGGTCATAGCCTTACTACGCTCCTCACACCGCTCAGCTCTCTCTCTCTGCAACATTACGTGCTGAAAATGGCACACGGCATAAGTTGTGAACCTTTACTTAGTCCAAATTTATTTCACACGACATAAGTTGCGCGCCGCCAAAGAAGGGTTAAGGTGTTAAAATGTACACAATTAGGTGAAAACTAAAAACACAAATATTATGTATTTTTGTCTCCTAGATGATCCACTATCATCTAGAAGACAAAGATATATAATATTTGTTTTTCTTTCACCTAATATCGTACATTTTAACCATGTTTGAACTCTTAAGATTTCACGTAAATAGCATAATTCTTTACTTATGGTTACAATATTATTAAATTGATGTTGTACCATTCAGATTTAACGTAGCCTTTCCCACTACAGTATACTGTATACATTTGTTCATAGTCTACTGTATTCTTTCATACAAGACAGTTAATTATTTTCCTCACATGTTTCTTCTAACTCACTGTTATAATTTGTTTTCTCTCTCTCTCTCTCTCTCTCTCTCTCTCTCTCTCTCTCTCTCTCTCTCTCTCTCTCTCTCTCTCTCTAATCTCATTGCGATACCTCGAGAAAAAAAAACAATCCTCGGTGGACTGTTAGCGAGATTGCTGCTTCTTGTTGCCTGATGCAAGTAATGTGTATTAAAGGCTCTTGGGCAATCAAAGTTATGGAATATCTATAGATATATATACCACAGGGAGTTACATTTGTAAATAGTATCAATTACTTTTATACACATTGGCCTACACATATTATCACTGGCACTATATCTTACTCTCTCTCTCTCTCTCTCTCTCTCTCTCTCTCTCACTCTCTCTCTCTCATCGTGTGTGCGCTGAATATTCTAATTATGCATCTCTTTCTTCCTCTAAATTTGTCCTTCATTATGTTGTGCTTTATTCATGCGAAACCATACACAGGATTCTTCTCTCTCTCTCTGACAGCTTGGCACCAAGACAAACTTTATAATTGGGGGAGATTGTAGGCACCAATCAAACAGGGCTAAACCCAGGAGAGGCTATAGGCATTTGATAAGGAGTCGCTGGAACTCCTGTTTTATTTGCTTATCCTCTCTTACTGATTTACTTTGTGTCTCACTTACACCGAGATTAATCCAGCTCGCTCTCACAAACACCTCCTCCTCCTATCTACTTCACTACACTAAACATGCACACCACACTTCCTTCTTCCACAATCAAATTGTGTTATATAGGATAAACAATAGCCCAGCCTCGGAGTCCCCAAGGCGGGGGGGGAGGGGGCGGGGAGGGGAGGGGGCGGGGAGGGGAGGGGGGAGGCAATTAATGCCCCCACACCCGCCCGACCTTCATCTTAACCCTTGTCTAGCAGGGTGTTTTGGGCTCATTTGGGCATATTCAGGCCCTCCTGCATGATAAATCAAGCATCTGCATGAACAAAAAAATATTTTTGCAAAAAACTAGGCACTAGAAGCTTCAAAATGAGACCAGAACGAGCTACGTAGCACTCGTGGTTCTCTTGCAGTGGTGCCACGAACATGGAAGTTTAGCATATATCGGTATATTTTTTCCCAGCTATGCTCACTACTGGCTACACTGCCGGCCTCTCGAGAACACAGGGAACATGAGTTAATGGGCGGCGGTAAGCCCTGGGAGTCGGCTGTCTGGCCCGCTGCACTCCCGGCCATTTGCACTCGAATTTAACCCTTTAAAAGCCTTAATAATGCTCCTAACTTGCTGCAAATTGGTGCACGACTTAAGTCGAGCGCCGCTCTTTAAGGGTTAAAACCCTTTAAAATTCTCTGGACCACGGCCTGCCACTCCTACTATCAACTTTAGCAAAATTCGCTGCCTTTCCTCTAATGTTTCCTCTGTTGAACACCATCTCTCCTCGTACAAACCTTATATTCTTTTCCTCACTGAAGCTCAAGTGTCTGAAGCAACTGCCAGCAGCCCCTTCTCTGTATCCTCTACTTTTTATATCATAGTTTCAAAGCCAAAGGCGGATGGTGTGCATACGTGCACAACAATCTCAATGTCTGGTTTGGATATTTAAGGTTACAATACGTTCTGTGATAAAACGCATCAATAAAGTTCCGAGATGATTCATGGAATACAGTACTGGGGTAGCTCTTTAAAGGTAAGACTAATATGAAGATGTAATAAGAATGTTAAGACTATGACGTCTGTTTTGTATGTTTTAACTTACACAATTATGAGGTCAAGATATTAAAGTAAGGTAATCAATTGCAGTAACATAAATTGTTAACCCTTCCTCTTTTTTCAGATTTATAAAGAGGGATCATCAATAGCTTGCAAAAAATAGGAAAGGCAAGATAATGAAATATATAAGAGCGAGGACAACAAGTAAATAAGAGAGTTATAAAAAGTATGTTAAAGTTACTCAAGGGTCCAAACAATGGCTGTCAAAATGAGGAGGGAATTAAAAGTGTCAAGTAATCTTATAAGAAAAATAAAGCGTTATAGGGTGAATAGTAACACTTAACCTTTTCTCAAGTGTTATCGTTCGCTATAGACGAGGTTATTAAACTTTGTGTTTTATTAGGAGAAAGAGATATATTTACATAAATTTACATAGATACACTGGCCACACATACCTTACGATCCAAACGAGGTGGTCAGGACTTAATTCTAGTAGAGATGGCATATCAGATAAAAAAGGAAAGTTCACTGTGAGTGAAGAATTTTTTGTTGTATCTAGATTCGCTCTCCGACCTAATAATTTTAAATTGTTTCCTCTGAATTACTGAATCCTTTTAGAATTTTAAAACACTCTATCAATTGGCCTCTCATCATTCGTTTCTTAAGTGAAAACAGATCAAGTTCTCTCAGTCTTTCATCTATCTATCTATCTATTGCCTGACGCCGTGATCCCCGAAGGGGTGGCCACGAACGAACCGCCCCCATGCACCTCTGTCCCCAGTCAGTCGACGCCCCTCCCCCCAACCAGCACCGCCTTCATTCATGTAGTTCCTCACTCCATCCTTCCACCTCATATTCGGTCTACCTCTCCCCCTCTGTCCCTCCACCTCGCTCTCGTACACCCTCTTAGTCATTCTCTCGCTTTCCATATGTTCCATATGGCCGAACCATCTCAAGTTCTTCCTTTTCACACTTTCCAGCACATCTACCTCCACACCACACCTCCTTCTTACTTCCTCATTAGTCTGTCTATCCCTCCATGTAATTCCGCACGCACTCCTTAAGTAATTCATTTCCACTGCTCTCACTCTTGGTCTGAGTCTCTCAACCAACGTCCATGCTTCGCTTCCGTAAGTCAGTGTCGGGATTACCACACTGTCATGCAAGGACTTCTTCACTTCCATACTGACCACCCTATTTCTTGTTACTGCTTTTAGCGTTCCTACAACGCTCTTCCCCTGTTGTACCCTCTCCCGCACCTCTTCATCCATAGTCCCATCTTTACTCAACACACTGCCCAGATACTTAAAAGAGTTGACGATCTCCATAGCCTGACCGTTCAGCTTCACCTCACACTCTGTGACTTCACCCCTTTCGAAGACCATAACCTTGCTCTTCCCCGTATTTACCTTCAAATTCCGTTTTTCGCACACTGTTCCAAACTCATTTACCAGACCCTGCAACTCCCATTCATTATCACTCATCAGAACTGTATCATCCGCAAACAGCAGTTTAGGTAGCTTCCACTCAATTCCCTCCCTTTTCAGCGATACACCAACATCCACTGCTCTTGATAGTATTTCTTTCATAACTCCATCCATATATACAGTAAACAACCACGGGGACATCACACACCCCTGTTTCAAACCAACATTCAGGTCAAAGAACTCGCTCTGCTCATTCTCCACACGTACTGCCGCCTTTGCACCCTCATACATGCTCTTCACTGCTTTCAGCAACTTGCCCTCTACTCCGTATATTCTAAGTACTTTCCACAAACCTTCTCTATCCACTCTGTCATATGCCTTCTCCAAGTCCATAAAGGCAACATACACCTTTTGTTTCTTCTCCAGATACTTCTCCACAACACAATTCAGGGTAAAAATCTGATCTACACATCCTCTTCCCTTCCTAAAGCCTCCCTGCTCGTCGCCTATCCATTTCTCCGTTCTCACTCTCACTCTCTCAATCACTACCCTACTGTATATCTTCCCTACTACGCTTAGAAGACATATTCCTCGGTGGTTACCACACACTCCTCTTTCCCCTTTGCCCTTATATAGGGGTATATTATGCCAGTCTTCCAGTCATCGGGTGCACTCCCCTTCTCCCATGCTAGTTTGCACATTTTCCATACCCATTCTATCACTATCTCACCACCATACCTCAACATTTCCCCACACACTCCATCTGTTCCTGGTGCTTTCCCCAACTTCACTCTTTTCATGGCTTCCCACACTTCTGACCTCCTGATCCCCACCTCCTCCTCCACTACTTCTCTTCTTCTCCCTCCCATACCATATCCAGCTATGTTTGCTGGCTCTTCATTCCTTTCATTTAGCAACTCACTGAAGTACTCCCTCCATCTTTCGACTCTCTCTTGCTTCTCGGCTAGCATTCTCCCATTCTTATCTTTCACACCCTTACTGTTTCCCTTGCTACCTTCCCTAACTTTCTTGACTTCTTTCCAAAACAGTTTCTTACTCTCCCTCCATTTTACACTCAGATTCCTTCCAAATTCCTCATCTACTCTTCTCTTACTTTCCTTCACTACTCTCTTCACCACCCTCTTACTCTCCACGTACCTCGCTCGTTTCTGTCTCTCGGAATCTTCATTCCCTCTACTACCCAACCACTCTCTATATGCTTTCTTCTTTTCTTCCACAGCTATTCTTACCTCTTCTGTCCACCATGCTGTACCTTTCACTCCCCTCCCTCTTCTCCTCACTCCACACACCTCCTCACATGCTGCACAGATCTCATCCTTAAACACCTTGCTCATCTCCTCCACTTCCTCCATAACTTCCAGGTCGAACCCACCTAGTCGTCTTTCCACTGCTCTCCTGTACTCCTCCCTGACTTCCTCCTCCTGCAACCTCTCCACCCTCCTCACCATTCCACCCTCCTCTCGCCTCCCTCCCGCTCTCCTCACCCACTTCTTTTGTATCCTAACCTTAGCTACCACTACATAATGATCAGACAGACCCCCTCCAATACCCCTATACACCCTAGCATCCATCACAGATTTCTTCATTCATTCATCCACACATACATAATCAATCAATGACTTTCGTTCCACCACTGTCTTATCCTTCATCGTCAACATCCGTTTCCACGTGTACCTGTGGATCATTCTGTGTCGGAAGAAGGTGTTGGCTATCCACAGCCTCCTCCCCACACATACGTCCACAAGTGCACTACCATTCCCATTCACCTCTGATGGTACCCCCCACCCTCCCACCACTCCCTCAACTTTCCTATCACCCACCTTACCATTCATATCCCCAATCAGAAATATTCTTTCGTTTTTGTCAAACTTCTCCAGGCACGCCTCCACATTCATCCAGAACTCCTCTTTCTTTCTTTCAAGTATATCCTCTGTCGGGGCATACACGCATACAATCACCCACGTTTGTATTCCTACTTTCATTCTCACCCACACAATCCTTGAACCCACAGACCCATACTCTCTTACACATTCCTTCCATTTGCTACTTACAAACAAACATGCACCTTCTCTCGCTGTTCCTTCACTCACTCCAGCACACACACCCATTCCACACTCCCACTCGCTCACATCTGAACCTTTCCATTTGGTCTCTGTCATTCCACATACATCCAGCCTGGCATTCACTAACACTTCCAGAACCTCTCTCTCTTTTGTGCCATCATTCATGCCACTAACATTCCATGTAGCCATTCTCAGAATGTCCGAAGGCATGTCCTTAGTCGGTCATGATTCGTCAACGTTGGTTCCGTCCGCATCCGAGGCTGTTCGTTCGGTTTTTTTTGCTTAGATATTTTTTCCGGGTGGGGGTCGCAAGCCCACCGACCCAACCTCTTTAGTCGCCTCTTACGACACGCAGAAGGCACGTGGGGCATATTCTATTCCCTAACCCCCAGGGGGGTCTTTCATCATATGATTTATTTCTCAATGAAGGGATTAATTTAGTGGCTTGCCTTTGCACAGATTCCAATTTTCTAACATCCTTTATGAGGTGAGGTGACCAAAACTGCACAGCGTATTCGAGGTGCGGTCTTACCATACTTTTGTATAAGGGCAAAACTATGTCTTTGCTGTGATTGTGGAAGTTTCTTCTCATGAAACCTAGTGCCCTGTATGCTTTGTTTGCAGCCGCTGTGCATTGATTGGAAGATTTTAAGTTTTCGTTTAACAGCACTTCCAAGTCTTTTATTTGTGTTAAATTTTTTAGCTTCTCTTCATTCATGTAGTATTCATATGTATTGTTTATAGAACTTATTTGCAATATCTGACATTTGTTTACATTAACCCTTCCTACCCAGCCTGTCTTACCTAAGGACGGTCGACCGTACCCGGGCGAAATGGCTGAAAAACGTCTAGGCCTAGGCTACCGTATTTATGTTTATTTTCACTGCTAGAACTTTCCCACTCATCTATAATCGTAGTGCGGTTTTCAATCTGTATTTTGGCGTTGAGTAGAGCTCTGTAAGTCAACTGGTTCAGTTGTGATGACGATTTCAGTGGAGCAAATATTGCAGAGATGTTGCCAATATGGGGGCTTTTCAGACACTAATTTCGTCTGACGTCAGAACAATAACATTGAAGAGTCTTGTCCTTCTTGTTTTCGGAGGTGCGGTGACGCAATGCTTGGGTTTGTTGACATACGTCGTACGCACGGCGTTCAGACCAAGCTTAATTAGGCTATTAAGCTGCCGTCTTAGGTAAGGACGGCCGGGTAGCGGCCCTTCTGCCGAGCTGTCCTTACCTAAGGTAGCCCGGGTAGGAAGGGTTAAACGGCATTTTCCACTTCTCCGACCATTCTGTGACTTTAATTAAATCAGCTTGAAGGTTTATTCTATCACTTTCGGAAATTATTGCATTACCTATCTTCGTGTCATCCCCGAATTTGGAAATTAAATTATTTATGCCATTATCTAGATCATTGATATATATTATGAACAATACTGGTCCCAATACTGAGCCTTGAGGGACTCCACTAGTTACTGGGCTCCATGTTGTTCCACACCGTTGATAACTACGCTTTGCTTTCTTTCACTTAGCCAGTTTTTAATCCAATCATACGTTTTGCCCTGTATTCCTATGTCTCTTATTTTCTGTAATAATTTATCATGCGGGACCTTGTCGAAGGCCTTTTGAAAGTCTAGATACACTATGTCGAGGCTTTTGGTGAAGTCATTTAGTTTGTATAGGCTGTCATAAAATTCTATTAAATTAGTTAGGCATGATCTGTTTGCTCTGAATCTGTGTTGACTATTGTTAATAAGGTTATTGTTCTCACGGAATAATCCGATGTTATCCCTTATGATTGATTCACATGTTTTTCCAATTACGGAAGTTAAGCTAATCAGCCTATAGTTATTTGGTAGTGTTTTGTCACCAATTTTAAATATCGGTGTTATATTGGAGATCTTCCAGTCGGTGGGTACATGCCCTTGTTTGACTGACATATTTAGTATTATGGTTAGTGCCCCTGCAACTTCTTCTTTGACTAATTTAAGAATTTTAGGGATAAACATGTCCGGCCCGGGTGATTAATTGACATGAAGTGAGTCGATTGTTTTAATTACTTCTGACTGGGTAATAATAAAATTTTGAAGAACATAGTTACATGTTTGATTATTTTCTTGTGGCACATTTCGGTTACTGGCAGTATTAAATACAGAAAAAAGTGTTGATTAAGAGTAGCAGCTATGTCCCTGCTATCGGATTCTAATTCACCTCGATTATTTAGTATCGGGCCAATGAGGGAGAGAGAGAACTTTAAAACTTTAACAAATATCAGTAGCTTTTACTACCTATTCTGAATTGAATAAGCTATTATAAATGACAATATTTATAGTAGTTGAATATATACTACTTTTCTACACAAATGTATAGATAGTCAGTGTAGCCAATTTCTTACAGGTGGGTAACCGACTCTCTTTCTCTTGTGACGTCTACCAGCGTTGGCAGAATCGCCTCTCGTTAGCCACTAGCGCTCGCCAGGGACATTGAAATGGGCTACAGTTATCAGAGAATGTTGTTCTTTCTTTCCTAGTAATCGCATTGTCACAGACAGTCCAGTGGTGGTCTTTGTTTTCGTCTGTGACAACGGGTTATATTTGATATCAATAGTAGTGATGATAGTACCAGCGTGGGAATGAGAGAGACTTTTAGAGCGAGATGGTAGTGAGTGTCTGGCTGTGCCACGTGACACCTGCTGTCTTGTGACGTCTCGGCCCGTGATTGGCCGACCATCGCGCCTTTGCGGGATCCTGTACGAGGGTTCCCAGGAGCTGTCCTCGTCAGGACAGGCTTGGCGCGCATGCTTCTAACATCCCTTTGCATACTCTCCCCCGATCACCACCTTAATCACTGTTTCTCTCTCTGAACTTCTTCTTTTCCATTACTTCTCGCCTTTATTCAATTACTTATCCCCTTGGGTTCTGCATACGGTTTCCATAGCCGGCCCATTGTATTGCATGCACCGTCCTCTGAGATATATACATGTACTTAGAATAGGTTTGAGGGTTCTTAGTTAGTATAGTTTAAGAACTCTGTGTGTCTCCATTATTGATTTAGTGTTTCTGCTCTTTTATTTAATGCTAGACTGGGATAAGGTAACTGTAGTCATTGTCTTCGATGTGTGTACGGTTTGCTTATACCTACACGACTTCGACCGGTCCTGTGGTAGCCTGTGTTGTCTTTTCGGCTGCGTCCTTTGCGAGTGCAGCTTTGTGTTGACTGAAGGTTGTGGACTGTACCAGTTCCTCACTTTGCTGCCTCTTTGCTTGTCTTTAGAGGGTCGCCAGGATAGAACCAGATACTTGTGATCTGGATCTATCAAGAGAGCCCCCTCGTCAATTAACGTAACTTAAAGGATGCAGTCTTAAGGGAGTCCCGGGGGGAATCCAGACGCTTTTAGTGTCCAACACGGCAATATTGCGCAACCCGATATATGGCATCATCACCCACCCCTCTATCATCAGTTAAAATCCTGAGGCAATATTCCGTCTGGAAGCATATTATTTCTGGGCTAGTTTCAAATTTTCGCGGGTCGCGGGTCGCGCAGACGCATAGAAAATGCTTTATTGGTTTCGGAACTGCAAACAAAAAATACGAAAAAGATGAATTTTTGGTGAAAATATGACGTTTTTAGTTATTTTTCCTAGCGGTGTCTGATACTCAACCCTTGTAACAACGAAGGGTGTGGTGGTGGTGGAGGAGAAAGAGCAGTGTGGTCCAAGCCGCGAGAGAGGTAGGGTGCGGCTGGCCGGCTGGCTTGCAACAGCTCTCCTGCCTTAAGTTCCTCACGTAAAAAGGTTCACTTGTCGGCGCTATTCTGACGCAACCAAACATGCTACAACAATGATTCTGGTGTCACTGGAAAGGGCATAAAATTCCCTACAAGCCATCCTGTCCACTTTGTTTTATTTCTTAACCATTTCGACACAGCAACCCCGAGACATTTTACCTAATTTGTACCTAATTTCAAAATGACCTAATTCCATGATTAGATACAAAATGGAAAAAGTATACAGTAGTGGTGGTAACTACACCTATTGTTAGTACCCCCAATGCATTGAAACAATCAAGCAACAACATTTAACGAAGCCTTAGATTTTACCCCAAAGTCAAAATTTACACACTAATTCTCACCTAACTCAAAAATTAATTGGCCTAGAGAATTAAAACTTTGGAAATTTCGTAGTTTTTAGGTCCCCTATACGTGGTCCAAATCTTATGAAATACAGACGAAATCCACTGACACGTTCTAGGGTAAAAATGACGGGACTCCCTTAAGGACATCGCTAGGCTACGAGACTGTCTTGCTCAACCCCAGTTCCTTACCTAGAGTATCCCAGCTAGACATTATTAATTGAGTAGACACTTATTAGTATTTAATATAAGCTCTTTGATATGTACGCATTATTATTCACAGCATTTATTCGTCTAGGTTGTTGCTGAGCCGCACTACCATAGCAGACTGTTTCGTTGATGAGGAAGTACTTCTTTTATTGTCGAGCATTGCTACCGTTGCGCATTTATAGTATTCTCGTGTCAGTTAACATTATATTTCCTATCTTTTAGTGTATTCGATTTACACGTGTGGTGTCCTGCCTCTTGCCTTTATATAGTTTAAGATACGAGCATCTTATGAGCATCAGACTTTCTTCAGAAGTTTCCAGGTCTATGCTGTAGGACTATACTTCACTTTCTTTCAGATAGGAGTGAAGAGTATATTGTTGTTTAGAGTAACTGTATTGAAGCATCTTTTTATTGTATTAAATCTTGCAGTGATTTAAGTGATCTTTCCATAGATTCCTTTTTATGCATTTTAACGTAACTTGCATCTTGTTGTTATCAGGCTATACCCGTGTCGGTTAGCCTGAAGTAGAGTACATTTATGCCCAGTTAAAGATACCCCGCTATCACTGATTAACTCTGGAGGGTATAGGTGTTTTGTTCGCTGGCATATAAGTTCGAGGGTTTGGATCTTGCGTACCGTTGTTGCATAGTGCCCTATTACTAGTCCAATCATTAAGTGCCCTTGTTTTATTCGCAGTCCCGGTCGTAACAAATGGCGACCTTTCCTAGTATCTTATCTTAGTCGTCATAACAAATAGCGACCTTAATCTAGGATTTAGTGAACTAAGAAATAATTGCAGGATTTTTGGACAATTGTTTTTTGAGGAATATTTTGGACACGTTGGATTTTTTTTTGGCAACGTAGTATAGCACTTGAGTTGTCTTCAAGCATTTTTTGAGGGAATAGTGCTACATGAGAGTTTAGGTACCTTTTTTTTATAAACGTTGAGGATTTCCGGTGGACACTATGTCGAACGACGGATCAGTGCACAGTGAGGACACAGTACGGGAAGCAGGCGAGGAGGTGGAGAAGGTGGAGTTGTTAAGCGGCGATCGGGTGGTGAACAATGAGAAGGATGCTCGGATATTTATGGAGGAGCCTGTGTCAGCAGATCGTGTGTCGGGGCTAGACCGGTACGGACTGCAGTGTGTAGCCACGGTCTTAGGGTTTCCCGGTACTAGCGGTTTGTCGAGAGGTGAGCTGGTTACCTGTGTGCTCGGTGGGGTGCGTGGGGCTTCGGGTGGAGCGGGAGCTGGGGCACCTTCTGCCCAGCCCCCATTCCACTCGACTCCTACCATGGCGCCCCCTCGGGCTCCGGAGCCGGGTACGTTCCCGCAGGCCGATGCCCGCTGGCGGTTGGGTATGCCTCTGGGTGATTCACGGGGTGGGTCCCCAATAGTACCACCCCCTCCTCAGGGTTTGTCTTCCGAGATGTTGTTTCAGCTCGAACTCGCCAAACTTGAGCTCGAGCAGCGGCGGATTCAAGCTGAGGAGAGAAAGGCCATACGTGAGGCTGAGCAGCAGCAGCGTGAGGTTGAGCTCAGGCAGCAGCAGCAGCAGCGGGAGGCTGAGCTTCAGGTTGAGGCTACGAAGTACTGTGCAGACATAGAGCTTGAGAAGCCTCGGGTGGAGTCGACAGGGCAGCGTCTCGTTTCTGGGAATCGAGGTCTTGATCAGTCTTTATCGCACCTTCTTAAGTTAGTCCCTGCATTTGACGAGTCGGGTGTCACCGAGTTATTCTTGCGTTTTGAGAAGAAGTGCCGGGAGCACCAATGGCCCGAGGTTAAGTGGACAGCCCTTGTTTCCTCTAGGTTGGTTGGCAAAGGACTCAAGGCATATGATGCGTTGCCCTTGGAGTCTTGCATCGATTATGAGGTATTAAAGGAAGCTGTTCTGCGGGCGTACGAGTTACAACCAGAGACATATAGGTTGAAGTTTCGGGGTGTTACGAAGGGTCGTGAGTGCACTTTCTAGAACATGCCCGGGAACTGTCTGATACTTTGAGAAATTTGCTGAGGTCAGAGAAGGTGACAACGTTCGAAGAGATTGAGCAGTTATTTCTTCTAGAGCAATTTTTTAAATGCACAGGCGGTGACCTGACTTTGAACCTCAAAGAGAAACAGCCTAAAACTCTACAAAAGGCAGCTGAGTTGGCTGACCTGAGAGTATCGCTGATTCGTGGGTGCGGGTCTGCACAACGGACCGATGCAGTTAACAAGGGGCGCAACACTCCACCCCCCCGAGTCAGTGATGCAACATTTAATACCAAAAGTAAGAGCAATGATACTAGTTTTGATCACAAACCAAGGACCGTCCCGTTTGAGAAAGGTCAGGGCCCTTCCCCACCTCAGGGGAAGTCCAAGGGTGAAGTAGAGTGTTTAAAAGTGTCATAACAAGGGGCATTTTGCACGATCCTGCCCTAGTAACCAACCTACAGCAGTCGTGTCTTTGGCTAACAACATTGGGGTGTCTCTGAGGTCTTCTGTATTTACCCGGGGTGATATGTCAGATGCGGGGGCACAGCCAGTGAAGGAGTGTCCGGAAGGCTCGAAACCTGTCCGCGATGCTTTTTGCGACCATAGAGGGCGTGGCTGCGTGATTGGGCTGGTTGCAAGCATGGGTTGGAGTTGTTGCGTGATACAGGTGCATCCCAGACTCTGATGAAAAACTTTACAGGCCAGCCTATAAACGCGGCACGGGTACTTGTGGTGCAGGGTATTAATGCTACATGGTCATACCCGTTGGTTCGAGTGGAGCTGGAGGTTGATGGTGTGACACGAGAGATATATGTTGGAATCGTAGAGAAACTGCCCGTAGAGGGCGTCGACCTTCTTCTCGGCAACGACTTTGCGGTGCCTACTTCTGAGGTTCCACCCTTAGTCGTTGCCGAGAGGGCGGCCGACGTGAGTAGGGAGGGGCAGGAGTTGGTCGAGAAGTGTCAATTACAGCAGATGGCGTGTGTTGTCACCCGATCTCGTGCATCTAAGGTGTCACAGCCTATTCCTCAGTCTCTAGACCAGCGGAGGAATGGTCGGAAGGAGAAAGCTAAAGTTGGGAGAATTTTTGTGAGTTTTGATCCAGCGGCTCTTCTTGGCGACTCAGTATTAGCACCAACGTTTAGGTCCGGAGTGGCCCCAGAACCTGTCACACTTCGTGAGGAGGTAGGGCGTGAGAAAACTCCGAGACAGCAAGTTGAACTCGAGGACGGTGAAACATGTCATGTGAACCTGTTAGAGTTTGTGAGGCAACCCCCTGAGCAGCCTACTGTCCCTGTGTTGGTCTGCAGCGGCCAAGGTGGAGAAGGAGAGGGGGGCAGTGGGGCACAGGTGGAGGAGAGTTGGGATTGTCATGTCTCGGTGGAGCAGTGGGCGGGGGACACGAGCCAGGTGGCTGTGGAAGCGCTAGAGCACCTGCCTGAGCAGCAGTGTGCAGCGCTCCAGCACCTGCTCGGTTCATACCCCACTGTTTGTGCCGAGCACCCAGGCCTCACAACTCTTGCGGTGCACGAGGTTCCGCTGACAGGTCACTTGAGTGTGAGTAGACCGTTGGCCTCGTTGTTTCAGTGGTTAAAGGTGGGCGACGAGGCTTTGGCATGGTTGTCAGGTCAGGGTCGACCCATGGCTGCTAAGGGTAGTGGTCAGAATCAGGACATTGAGCAGATTGGTGAGGTTGGCTGTGGAGTGGATGTGCCCGGTCATCGCATAGCCTCCCAATGCTGCTCTAGTATTATGCAACAGCCCTACCATAGACCGACTGTATCTGGCCATGTCGCTGAAGGCGGTGATGCTGCGCAGGCAGATGTAGTTGCAAGGAATGCGGGGGTGAGCATGTACGGTATCAGCGGGGAAGCCTTAGCAATTATGAACTGTGGGAGTGACTGCACAGGTGGTACAGATTGTCACTCTCATGACCTGGCTGTTCTAGGGACAAAGATGGAGAAGGAGGGAGACTATAGTGTAGAAACTGTGGTCTCGGCTGGGTTGTGGGAGGGCAATGAGCATGTTGTTCATCGAGATAAGTTGCAACCTCTTGTTCCTGAGCGCCAAGAGAAGTTGTTTACTAGGCTGTGGCAGTACATCCGCATGTTTGTTCATTCTCCAGGCCTGATGTACGGGGTAGAATCCGACATAGAGGCTGGAGACAGTGCAAGGCTCAAGTTGGCTCCCTACCGTATAAATCCTGCTCGACAGCCTGTGGTGAAAGCAGAGCTGGACTACATGTGGACGAAGGGTCTGAGGGATAAGGAATGTCGTGAGTGGTCGTTGCCTGTAACTTTGCAACCTGTGTTAAGTGGCAAGATCCGTGTGTGTGTTGATTGCAAGAGTGTGTGTGCATTATCCCTGACAGACGCCTATACCTTATCCAGAGTTGACGATCCCATAGACCGCATCGGGGTTGCATCGCTGCCGGAAAGAGCGAAGAGAAGTGCCAGTCTTGTGATGAACTGGGCAGTTTATCAGTGCCAGGTGTTGTTTTGCTGCCGGAACACAAATTGGATGTGTGGCATGTTAAGGGCGCTGATAATGTTGTGGCTAATTGTTTGTCACGGGAGGGTACGCTTCAAGGAGCACCCTCGCCGTTCAGTCAGTGTGTGTTTGAGAGTAGAGAAAAATTAGGCTTGCCCCTGTAGTGCAGCCGTCAAAAACAACATTAAAATTAAATACAAAAAATCACATAAAAACTCTTTCTTTTTGATAGTTAATTGTAAGTTGGCAATGTTATAGCTAAAGTCCTAAGTTGAATCTGTCTTTCACTTAGTAGGTTGGGCTCTGTGAAGCTCGCTCAGGGAGCATAGCAGGCTAAATTATACTATTGTGTTGGGGAGGGGTTGTAAGATTTGTTTTATGCTAATATGTTGTTTTATTTAAGATTGAGCTTTGCATTTCATTTATGGTGGAGTGGCTAGGTGTGGCGGGTCTTGTCGGTATTCTGCCTTGTCAGATATGGTGCTTGCCTAATGTTGAGCGTCCCATATCTTGGGCGAGGTGTGATGTCTACCAGCGTTGGCAGAATCGCCTCTCGTTAGCCACTAGCGCTTGTCAGGGACATCGAAATGGGCTACAGTAATCAGGGAATGTTGTTCTTTCTTTCCTAGTAATCGCATTGTCACAGACAGTCCAGTGGTGGTCTTTGTTTTCGTCTGTGACAACGGGTTATATTTGATATCAATAGTAGTGATGATAGTACCAGCGTGGAAATGAGAGAGACTTTTAGAGCGAGATGGTAGTGAGTGTCTGGCTGTGCCACGTGACACCTGCTGTCTTGTGACGTCTCGGCCCGTGATTGGCCGACCATCGCGCCTTTGCGGGATCCTGTGTAACTAACCTCCTGCACGAGGGTCCCCTGGAGCTGTCCTCATCAGGACAGGCTTGGCGCGCGTGCTTCTAACATCCCTTTGCACACTCTCCCCCGATCACCACCTTTATCACTGTTTCTCTCTCTGAACTTCTTCTTTTCCATTACTTCTTGCCTTTATTCAATTACTTATCCCCTTGGGTTCTGCATACGGTTTCCATAGCCGGCCAATTGTATTGCATGCGCCGTCCTCTGAGATATATACATGTACTTAGAATAGGTTTGAGGGTTCTTAGTTAGTATAGGTTAAGAACTCTGTATGTCTCCATTATTGATTTAGTGTTTCTGCTCTTTTATTTAATGCTAGACTGGGATAAGGTAACTGTAGTCTTTGTCTTCGATGTGTGTACGGTTTGCTTATACCTACATGACTTCGACCGGTCCTGTGGTAGCCTGTGTTGTCTTTTCGGCTGCGTCCTTTGTGAGTGCAGCTTTGTGTTGACTGAGGGTTGTGGCCTGTACCAGTTCCTCACTTTGTTTGTCTTTAGAGGGTCGCCAGGATAGAACCAGATACTTGTGATCTGGATCTATCAAGAGAGCCCCCTCGTCAATTAACGTAACTTAAAGGATGCAGTCTTAAGGACATCGCTAGGCTACGAGTCTGTCTTGCTCAACCCCAGTTCCTTACCTAGAGTATCCCAGCTAGACATTATTAATTGAGTAGACACTTATTAGTATTTAATATAAGCTCTTTGGTATGTATGCATTATTATTCACAGCATTTATTAGTCTAGGTTGATGCTGAGCCGCACAACCATAGCAGACTGTTTCGTTGATGAGGAAGTACTTCTTTTAGTGTCGAGCATTGCTACCGTTGCGCATTTATAGTATTCTCGTGTCAGTTAACATTATATGTCCTATCTTTTAGTGTATTCGATTTACACGTGTGGGTGTCCTGCCTCTTGCCTTTATATAGTTTAAGATACGAGCATCTTATGAGCATCAGACTTTCTGCAGAAGTTTCCAGGTCTATGCTGTAGGACTATACTTCACTTTCTTTCAGATAGGAGTGAAGAGTTTATTGTTGTTTAGAGTAACTGTATTGAAGCATCTTTTTATTGTATTAAATCTTGCAGTGATTTAATTGATCTTTCCATAGAATCCTTTTTATGCATTTTAACGTAACTTGCATCTTGTTTGTTATCAGGCTATACCAGTGACGGTTAGCCTGAAGTAGAGTACATTTATGCCCAGTTAAGGATACCCCACTATCGCTGATTAACTCTGGAGGGTATAGGTGTTTTGTTCGCCGGCATATAAGTTCGAGGGTTTGGATCTAGCGTACCGTTTTTGCATAGTGCCCTATTACTAGTCCAATCATTTAGTGCCCTTGTTTTATTCGCAGTCCCGGTCGTAACACTCTCTATCTATATCTATATATACTGTCTATCTATCTATTGCCGGACGCCTTACTCCCCTTAAGGGGACCGACCGGTTAATTTAGGCTTAAAAAACTCGAAATCCTGAAAATACCAATAGGTGTTTACTCAACAAGAGTCAACATCCCTTCATAAGCCAGTGAAATGTTATTAGTGAAACCCATTGGAAATTGTTTTTTTTTTATGTTTTCCAAACTTTTTCTGTAATTCTAAAAACGTTATATAGCGAACTTTGAAATCAACATGCTCAGTAACTACTGGTCGTACGAGGAGCATACCTATATAAATCGAAAGAGCGTAAGCTACTCTACAACCTCCCATATGCTTTATCTTCTACTTTGTCATGTTCCTGCGTAAAATATTGTAAATCTAAAAAACAAAAGTAAAATTTTTCACCTAATTACCTTAGACTTTCACCTGTTTTTCTCAGAACCTATATTGCCGCACTATCGGATGTTATTCTACAGTTATTATTGGACCTATAGGAATGGTGTATATACCATTGGAAAGGTAATTAAAAACACTAAAAGGCCTATCAAGCCAATTTACTCTAGTAATTTTTTGTGTTCACAATATGTCGTCAAAGTTGTAATTTTCTATAAATATATTCGCCTGAATCCGTAATCACCTAAATCGAACAAATACACAAAATATATAAAACAAACATTTATAGAAACTACAGATACTCCTTTTGTGAGTTGTTTGATCACATAAAACATGTGCTATGGGGATTTCTGTAGGAGTTTATCATTGTCTGCAGTGCTATGATTTTCAACGTTTGTTTACCTAAATTGCAAGAAAAAAGCAAAAAAAAAAAAAAAAACAATTTTTTTTTTTTTTTTTATCTAGTTTTATGGTCATATGCACCTGTGCCAAATTTAATTTAAATTGAAAGTAAGACCTGGAAGTTTGTAATTAACCGGTCGGTCCCCTTAAGGGGGGATGGGCCGGTTTTCTGGACCACTTTCTCCCTCATGTTTAGCCCCATTAGTTTTCAGATGTTAAGATGTTTGCCTCATTAGTTAGTCGATTTTAAGTCCTTTCGCCCCATTTCTTCGTCAATATTTAGACCTTTCGTGCTCTTTAGGTGTCAATTTTTTCCCTGGCGAACGATAGTGAGCCTGCACAGTTGGAAGAACCGGCCTTCATCCGGGACATTTTTCTACCGAAAAATGTACAAATTAATCTAGAAGGAGGATCTAATGGATGTTTTTGTAAATTTGATGGAGATCTAGGGAGGAAACTTGAAAAATAATGAATACATGCAAGAATCGACCAAAAAGCGTACCATTTCCCCTTAATGAGGGTGGCAATACACAGATGGCCCCCAAGTGGACCTATCCCCTGTAAGAAGGACAACCCATGCCAGTTTACTGAAGAATTTCCAGGATTGACCAATCAATTTAGGACCCGTCCGACCCCAAAGCCCTCTATGTATCTTTTTTGCACTATTTTTCTACAGTGGTGTTCGGTTAGTCCATCCACTAACGTGCTTGACTCTTATGTAAGCAGTATCGATTTGTATCAGGTTTACTCCCCTAGACAGATTGCCGACCAAGGCTGACGAGTCCCATCCACCCGGATTCTTATAAGGTTGTCTCCCCTAAACGGGATGCCGACCAGGGCTAACGAGTCCCATCCACCCAGAAATGCGGTATATACTTGTGTCTAACTCCTTAGCTATCTTTGTATTTACATTAAATCTAAACATCCATTCTCTGTCATTCCCTCCAATATCCATTCTATTCCAGCATTGTGCGAAGCCCTCCGTAGAGCCATTTAAGTTTATTGCCAACCCGATCCTATTACCTTCCTGACCCGACATACCCTAGGTCATTGGATAAATGGCTTTGGGCCGGACACACAGTAATGGTAATGGTACAACTTCCTAATGCACTAAATTCCCAATGGCAAGCTAATGGTAATATTCCTTGTTACCTTGTTACTTTAATGCTTTCAAAACCCAAGTTCTCAATCTATCTACCCGTCCGGAACTCCCAGAGGATTGTGCCTTTTTCTTCAAAATTACAAAAATAAATCCCTCATCCTCTCTCAATATTCTTGGTGTCTCTATTCCTTCTGGTCTCACTTGGAAGGACCACATTACCAGTCTTGCTAAGGCAGCCTCCCAGAAGCTGGGTGTGCTCTACTGCCTCAAGGGGTTCTTTACCCCTGCACAGCTTATTGCTCTGTACAGGGGCACAGTGCGTCCTTGTATTAACCCGCTGAATCCCAGGCAATTTAAAATAAATGTACCACCCAGGACCAGCAGGTTTTGAAAAAAAAAGAAATCCAGAAAACACCAGGAATGGGTGTGGAATGAAGAAAAACCCACAAAAAACCGATCCCCTAGGTCATTAAGGGGTCCTACGGTGTGCCCGAAAGTCGGATATACAAGAGGGGAAATGTGTAGGCAAAAACACCCAAAAACAGGTTTTTGCGCGCTCATGCGCACGCGGTTGGACTTTGAGAGTTTTCAACCATCGACATTGTTGTTTGGGATACTTACACAGTTCCCATACAAATCTGAGCCCTCTAGGTGCCATAGGACCGGAGTAATTAACAGTGACGCATACATATGCATCGCTGGGGTTAGCGTTACAAACATTTTGGACGCAAACAGTGCGTCGGTGGGGTTCTGTGGGTTAAGTATTGTTCACACGTGCGGGGAAGAACCTCTCACACCGCACTTCTAGACAAAGTAGAAAGGAAAGCCTTTCGTATCATTAATTCCCGCCCACTCACCAACTCTTTTCAAATTCTCGCTCTTTTCTGCAATGTTGCATCTCCCTCGCTATTCTATTGCTACTACAATAATCAGTGCTCCTCAGAGCTCTCCCAGTGTATACCACCTCCTCTACGTCCTCACCATGAAGCTGGAATCACTCCAAGAGTTTGTAACACTCAACGTTGGAGTACCACAAACTTCAATTGTCAACGCAACTCCAGCAGCCACCAACGCCCCAACGTCAACTGCCAACAATTCAACGCCTGCAGTAGCCATTTCATCTGATGGTTCCGATACTCAAGAAAGAAATAGTAACTCTCTTCCCCCTCAAGACAACTTCCGTGTCGTGAGGAACAACGTTTGCCCCAAGACCAGGAAACCCATACCGATTACCGAGTGTCAAAACCGCTTCCAGATACTCGCAGACTCAGATGACGAAGCGGAAACAGAAGAAGTCCGGCTCGTGGGAGACTCGATGATACGTGGTCAGCTCACAGAGTTTTGCGCCAGAACACCTAAGACCAGGAAGCGTTTTTGTATCCCTGGTGGTGGTGTGGACGACGTAGTTGCTGCAGTTGACGAAGTATCTAAGCTGGCCCCTGCTAATACAATGTACGTCATCCATGTTGGATCCAACGATGTACAGCGAACCCGGTCGGAAGATTTGCTTTTAAAGTACCAGCAGCTGATCAAGTCGTTTAAGGAGAAGTCATCAAGGATCATCGTCTCAGGAATCGTCCCCCGGCTTGGTGTAGAGAGCCGATTTTACAACATAGCCACCAGCACAAATCGTTGTCTAGCAAACCTCTGCAGGAAGGAAAACGTAGGATTCGTCGACACCTGGGACAATTTCTACTACGATGACTATTTGTTTTCGGACGATGGAGTTCATCTGAACCAGGTGGGAGCAGCACGTTTTGGGCGTCTTCTCAACGATGCGGTGAAGGATTTTCGGAGAAGAAATCGACTCAGCACAGGACAACCAGGAAGGAGGACCAAAGACAGCGAGGGCGGCAACCTGCGAAGGAATTAAATGCTAATCTGTCAAGAACCGCGAATTTGGATAAAGCTCCACCAACACGACCCAAATTCAAAACCGCCAGGGATAACGACCGAGGACCGATGTCAGCCATGAATGTAAATGTAGATCCGACCAGAACCAAAAATTTGATAAAAGAACGTTCTGTGAGTTCTAAAACCGCAACTTTAAAGGTTTTCTATGCAAACGCTCGTAGCATACGCAATAAATTTTCAGATTTAGAGGAACTAGTGTTTACTGAAAATTATGATGTGATTGGTATAACAGAATCTTGGCTCAATACAGTAGATAGAGACTTTTTAGCAGAGTATTCACTTCCCGGTTATGTAATGTTTGAGAAAAGCCGAATAAATAAAAATGGAGGTGGCGTTTTATTTTATATCAAAGAAAGTCTTAACCCGACCCTCTTGTCAAAACCTCAAATTGTGAACGTCGACACATCTTTTGTGCTAATAAAGAATAATAAAGGTACAAAAATAATACTTGCATTAATATACAGACCTCCAGCTCAATCAGTGCAAACTGACCGAGAAATTTATGAACAAATTGCAGATGTAAGTAACTCACAAGATACCATATTTATTGGCGACTTTAATTTACCTGTGACCAAGTGGGGCGATACTCTTACTTCACACTCCGGACATGACTTGTATACGAACTTGCAAGAGAGTTCGCTTTATCAATTTGTTCGAACACCGACCCTTGGTAATAACGTTCTTGACATTGTACTTGCAACAAAAGAAAACTTAATAGAGAATTTGAATGTTGGTGATGAATTCAGTAACAGCGACCATCGTACGATAACTTTCACTTTAAACTTTACTAGTAACGAACCAAATAGTAGCATCGAAAAAGTCCCTAATTTCAGGAAAGCAAACTTTCATAAACTTAGAGCTATGTTTAAAGAAACTGACTGGAGCTTTTTAATTAACAATAACGACATAAATACATCTTGGAAGTTATTCGAAACCACTTACCTAAAAGCAGTGCAAGACTGCATACCATCGAAAATACGGCATCCAGGCCATAATAATAAGCCCAAATGGTGGAATAAAGATATTTCAAACTACCTGCTTGCTAAAAAAATTTGCTAATGATAGATTAAAATCCTCACAAAATGACGAAGAACGGGTGAAATTTGTAGAGCTACGACGCAAAGCCAAAAAGTTAATTAAGCAAAGTAAAAAGACCCTAGAGTTACATATTGCGAATCAAAGTAAAACAAACCCGAAAGAATTCTATAGTTATATCAGAAAGAAAAAAGTAGTTACTTCAACTGTTGGACCGTTAGTCGATGAAAATGGAGAATACACCAAAGACGAAGTACAAATGAGTAATGCCCTCAATACCTTCTTTGCATCAGTTTTTACAACAGAAGACCTCAGTGATATCCCTACACCATCGCCGATTCAGATTGATAATTCAGATGTTCTAAGCAATATCACCGTTACAGAGAGAGAAGTATTGAATTGTTTAGATAAACTCAAGGTAAATAAAACGCCTGGACCTGATACAATCTCGCCTAGAGTTCTAAAGGAAGCTAAGGATGAGCTCTCCAAACCACTGACATTACTATTCAGTAAATCCTTGCAGTCTGGAACTATGCCTGATCAGTGGAAGATAGCCAACGTAACACCGATATTCAAAAAAGGCAGCAAATCCCTACCCAGTAACTATCGTCCAATTAGCTTAACCTCAGTTGTATGTAAAATGCTAGAAACGGTCATAAGAGACAGACTCGTAAATCACTTAGAGGAAAATAACATACTTAAAGATACTCAACACGGCTTTCGTAAAAAACGTTCCTGTTTAACAAACCTCTTAGACTTCTTCCACGATATCCTCAACCTCTACGATGAGAGTAAAGCTGTAGATATTATATACCTTGATTTTCAAAAGGCCTTTGACAAAGTTCCCCACAAACGTTTACTGCTAAAACTAAAAGCGCATGGAATACAAGACGGTGTGTTGAAATGGATAGAAAATTGGCTCAGCGACAGAAAGCAAAGAGTAGTCATAAACGGTAAGGCATCTAAATGGACCAATGTAAGTAGCGGAGTACCCCAGGGATCGGTACTAGGACCAATTCTCTTTCTAATTTACATCAACGACATAGATGAGGGTCTCACCTGTACAATCTCAAAATTTGCTGACGATACAAAAATTGCAAATAGCGTACTCTCAAAAGATCAAGTTGACGATATGCAACACAATCTAGATAAATTGTCACATTGGGCTCAAATTTGGCAAATGAGTTTCAATGCGGATAAATGTAAAGTACTACATATCGGATACCTAAATGAGAAAGCAAACTATTCGATGAATGGCACTCAGCTTAAGAATGTAAACAGAGAAACCGATCTGGGAGTAACAATATCGAGTATCCTAAAACCAAGTCAACAATGTTCAGAAGTTGTTAAGAAGGCAAACAAAATAATTGGCTTTATAGGCAGGTCATTTGAGCATAAATCCAAAGACGTTATCCTAACCCTTTACAATTCCTTAGTCCGCCCTCTTCTGGAATACTGCGTTCAATGCTGGTGCCCTTATTACCAAAAAGACATAAACAAGCTAGAACGAGTTCAACGTAGAGTCACCAAAATGATACCTAGCCTAAAGAACAAACCATACGAAGAGCGTCTTAGAGAATTAAATCTATTTCCTTTAACCCAGCGCAGATTAAGAGGTGACTTAATTCAAGTGTTCAAAATCATCAAAGGCATCGACAATATGAACTGTAGTAAGTACTTCACTATCGACCAATCTAATTACACACGGGGAAACGGTTGCAAAATTATTGGTAAATCTTTTAACTCACACGAATCTAAGAATTTCTTCTTCAATCTGTGACGTTGACCACTCCGTTAGAACCGCATGGCTTGTCCTACAGTGACTCGCTAGTATTGCCAGGGCAGTGGATGGGGCTACAGTTTATGTATTAGAGTGTGCTTTATTTCATATGAAAGCTTGTGTCATGGGCAGTCCAGAAAGGCTCTTTGTTTTCGCCCATGTCAAGGCTTTATATATTTAATTGTAAAGTATATGTTTTGTCATTAACTAGTAATGATAGGATCTGGGAGAGAGAGAGGGAGTAGAACAGAGTGAGAGGGGGCGCGCAGTGTTTTTTGTCCCGCTCGATGACGTCACGGCTGGCTGCCTCGCGGGGGTTGGTGGAGAGGGGTCCTTACCATGCTGCTAGTGGCTGGACGACTTGCAACCGCTAGTTTCCCACGCGGCTCGAGCTAGTGCGAAGTATATATACTAGTTCCTCGCCACTCTCTCCCTCAGATCTGGTTTCTAGAACACATCCATCTTTATCCCTTGCAACCTGTCCCCGCTCTTACCTGAGAATCTTTTCCTCGGCCTATCTCTCTCATTTTCCATATCTTTCACCACCTTTATTAACATTATATCCCCTCTGGTTAACTCTGCAAAATCAGCTTCATGCTGGCCAGTTGTATTGTGTGTTAAGGTCTGATATAACCTGTGTATGTTAGTTGTTAAGATAAGTGGATCACGAAGCATTGGTTGGCTTTCATATTGCTGCTTCCTTTAATTATTAGTGTTCTGCTGGATTAGATAATGCTAGACTAGGAGTCTGATATAAAAGGTATTGTTTCCTATGAGTGCTGGCTTTAGTTAAAAGCGGCACGACATACCTGAGAACTGGAGTTGATTGAGTAAATCCTAGTCTGTGTGCCATTGAGAGTATAGCATGCACGAATGAGGGCTTTTTGCCTATACCATTCTGCACTGTTCTAGTCTCGATTGTTTGTCTTTGAGGTACACCAGGAGAACGCTTAATACTTCGGTATTAAGGTTTCTCAAGAGAGCTACCCTTCAGTATAACGTAATATTTGACACACAGACTTGAGATTTGCACTAGGCTATGCAGCATGCCATGCGCACCGGTATCTCGTATCATTGACTCTAGCTAGACTTTATCAATCATAGTAGACATTAAGTATATTAACCTAATTACTCTTTTTTATGCATACCCATTTATGATTACACAAGCATTTCGCAGCCTAGTTTGATGTATTGAGACACAAACGACTTAGGCTCTTTTTGTTGATAGGAATACTGTATTGTGGCGATTATTATTAGTGTTGTAGTGTTTAGGATATTCTTGGCTCCGACGGCATTATATATTCTGCCTTTTTGTGTGCATAGCCTGCACGAGCATTGTTCCGCTGCCTGCCTTTTTGGGTTCCATTTCCGATACGAGCATCTTTATAACATCTAACATTTAAAGAAGATTCCTTGTTAGTGTTGAAGGACTTTAGTGCACTTTCTTTCATGCAGGAGTGCCTGACATTTATTGATTAAAGTAACGTAAGCTGTAACTTCTCTTACCACCTTACTTTGTATACCATAACCAAGCACCTTCGGTTATAGGTAGTAATAGGCTGTTTTCACATAACATTAAGCCTAGAGTAGACGCACATTTATTGAGAGTTTGATAGCCTATTATTGCATATAGAACTCTGTAGAGTATTTGTGTTCTTTGTTCACTGGGAATATACTTCAGAGGTTGGAGCTAGCGCTTTCCGTTGTAACATTTATGCCATTACTAGTCCAATGAATAAGAGCCCTGATATATTTGAACCCCAGTCGTAACAAATGGCGACCTTACCTAGGATTTGGTGAACCTACATTTATTAGCAGGGAACATTTGTTGTTTTGGAGAATATTTTGCGGGGATCAGCAAGAATATTTTTTTTTTGCAACATAGTATAGCCCTTGAGTATTTCCGAGAATTTTTGTGTGTATATCGAGGTATAAGAGTTTGGGGTGCTTCTTTTCTGAATATTGTGGTGAGAAATTTTTGTGAGCATCATGTCTTATACCGGATCAGAGGAGAATGGAGACAGAGTACGTAATGTCGAGACTGAGGAACAGCAGTATGATGAAATGGTTAATCAGGTGAACTGTGAGGAGGATGCTAGGATATTTTTGCAATGGCCTGTTACTGCCGTGCGGTTGGAGGGTATGAATCGGTACGGTCTTCAATGCCTGGCCACAGCTATAGGTCATGCGGTTACTAGCAGCATGACCAGGGATAACTTGATAACGTGTGTACTGGGCAGGGTGACTGGTGAGCGAGATGGGTTGAGTGCTCAGAGCCCTTCGGCCATGCTTCCCCTACACTCGACTCCCAGCCATCCCAGTAGTTTGCCGACCCCGGGTACGCTTCCGCAGTTGGGTGGTGACTGGCAGGGTGGGTTGCCCCTGGGGGGACCACCGGTAATTTCAAACATTGTAGCACCTTCACCTCCTCAAGGGTTAACTTCAGAATTATTGCTTCAGCTCGAATTAGCTAAGATCGAAGAGAGAAAGGCTATCAGGGTATCTGAGCTTCAGCTTCAGCAGCAATTAGAATTAGCCAAGATAGAAGAGAGAGCCAAGATAGAAGAGAGAAAAACTATCAGTCAGCAGCAAATAGAGCTAGCAAAAATCCAAGCTGAGTCGACTAGGTACTGTGCCGACATGGACGTAGAGAAGTCGCGAGTAGAGACAACGGGACAGCGACTTGGGGCTGGTAACCGTGTTCATGAGCAGTCTCTCTCGCACTTATTGAAACTGGTTCCGGTGTTTGATGAGAGTGGTGTAACAGAATTTTTCACACGCTTTGAGAAGAAGTGCCAGGAACACCAGTGGCCAGAGAATAAATGGGCAGCACGTGTATCCTCTAGATTAATAGGCAAGGGTCTTAAAGCCTGTGATGCGTTACCTTTGGAGTTATGTATTGTGTATGAGGATCTCAAGGAGGCTGTCCTGAGGGCTTACGAATTGCAACCAGAAACGTACCGTTTGAAGTTCCGGGGTGTAACTAAGGGAAGAGATAGCACCTTTTTGGAACACGCCCGGGACTTGTCCGATGCTATGGGGAACTGGCTCCGATCTGAGAGGGTCACAACATTTGATGAAATTAAGCAGTTAATGATGTTGGAGCAGTTCTTTAAGAGCACGGGCGGTGATCTAACTTTGAACTTGAAGGAGAAAAACCCAAGAACTCTAGTCGAAGCAGCAGAAATGGCTGATCGACGGCTGTCGTTGATTCGGGGTTGCGGGTCCTCACAGAAGTACGATGTAAGTGCTAAGGACCGTTATCCTCCCCCTCCCCGTAACAATGACACATTTAAACAGAAGAGCCATGAAACTAAAACTGAATCCAAACCTTACACCACACCGTATGTGAAAAGTCAGGGGCCTTTTACATTACAGTATAAGCCGAAACCAAAATTTATGGGTTTTAGTTGCCACCAGGAGGGTCATAAGGCAAATGAGTGCCCTAGTCGACCTCCTCCGGCAGCCGTGTCTTTTGCTCACGGCATTGGAGTGTTCAAGAGGACATCGGAGTTTGTTAGAGGCATTTCTTCCGAGGTAAATACACTGCCAGTGCAGAAGGATCCGGAAGGCTTATTCCCTGTCCGTGATGCCTTTAGTGACCACAGGGGACTCGGTTGTGTGGAGTGGGGGGGTAGAAGACATGAGGTGAGAATTTTGCGTGACACTGGGGCATCGCAAACACTGTTGAGAAATTTTACTGGTAAACCTGTCAATACGACGCGGGTGGTTGTGGTTCAGGGAGTTAATGCGACAAGGTCATACCCGCTTGTGAGAATGAAGGTGGAAGTTGATGGTGTGACTCGTGACCTGGATGTGGGAATTGTGGAGAAGTTGCCTGTTGGGGGCGTCGACCTCCTTCTCGGCAACGACTTTGCGGGACCTACTTCTGAGGCTCCACCCTTGGTCGTTGCCGAGAAGCTGGCCGACGTGAGTAGGGAGGAGCAGGAGTGGGTTGAGAAGTGTCCGGTGCAGCCTATGGCGTGTGTTCTCACCGGAGATTCTGCATCCAGGGAGTTACATTCTGGTCAACAATCTTTAGATCAGCGGAGGAAGGGTACCGAGAAGGGGTTGAAAGTTGATGCGGTTGAGAGTTTAGTATCAGCGGACATTCTCGGGGACTCAGTATTAGGACCAAATATCGAGTCTGAAGAAGACCCAGTAACTGTTGTGGAAAAGGCGGAGGATGGGCTTAAAAAGACGATGAGACAGCAACGGTATGCAGAGAGAGAGCAACGGGAGGCCAAATTTAATGTAGGAGGGGGGCATGAGTTGTTTCGCAAACACTTGGATAGGCTTGCTCCTTCGGACATTCGTAAGTTGAAATTGGAAGACCCGGAGGTTCTTGAATGTGAGTTGAAAGAGGACAGTGTTGCACAGTTGGGAGGTGTGGCAACAAGGTACCCTGACGCGTACCCTATGAGAAATGGGTCGGCGAAGACGGTGGTCCGAGGCTTGCTAGTGTGTTTTTCCCGGTATGGTTACCCGCAGGAGATTCATGTTGTTTTGTTTACTGCACGGGAGGTACCTGGGGAATGTTTGGGATTCAGCCCTAATGAGCTCTTCTTTGGACACCGTGTCAGAGGGCCTCTCCATATGGTTGAAGAAGTATGGGAGGGCGCAGAAAAACCTTGTTCTATGCTCAAGTGTGTCCTCAACAGTCGAGAACGGATGTTGCGCAGTCTGGAGTTGGCTGGCCGTAGTTTGACTAGCTCTCGGGCCCTCATGAAGGACAGGTACGACCTCAAGGTTGAACTCAGGGAGTTTCACGTGGGTCAGGAGGTGTTGACTCTACTGCCCCTTGTAGGTCACCCCTTATCCGCGAAGTACACTGGTCCTTATAGGGTGGTGGAGGAGCTATCAGACTGGTTTGCTTGGTAGCCACTCCAGACAGACGGAAGCGCAATCAGTTATGTCATGTTAATCCCATGAAGGAGTATGAGAGGCACCCCCCTGAGCCTCTCACTGTGCCTGTGATGACGTTTAGCAGTCAAGGTGGAGAAGGAGAACGGGACAGTCAAGCTCAGGTGGAGGATAACTGGAAGGATAGGAAGTTCAAATGGGCGCCTGAGTGTGAGAAGGTGTTTGGAGAAGTAAAACACCTGTTGTGCACTCACCCGATCCTCAGGGCCCCTGACTTTAGCCTACCTTTCCAACTAGCAACGGAGGCTAGTGGTGTGGGGGCTGGTGCCGTCCTTGTGGAAAAGGACGATGATGGGCTGGAGCATCCTGTTAGTTTCTGCTCGGAGAAGTACAATTCGGCCCAGGGGAGCTGCTCTGTTGTCGAGGAGGAGCTGCTGGCGGTTGTACTTGCTCTGAGGCATTTCGAAGTCTGTGTTCCAGCCTATGGTCCGGTCGTTGTAGTTTACCCAGATCATCACCCTCTCAAGTTCTTGGACCAGTTTCACAATCGGAATATGAGGCTGACCAGGTGGTCACTAAGGTTATTGGTATATAACCTGGACATACGCCATATTGCCGGTTGTGACAACGTGGTTGCAGATGGTCGTTCAAGGGTATATGATCCTGGGTAGATTGACACACGGGTAGCCTCCTGCTTTAGTTTGAATAGTATTTTGCGCTTGGTGCTTGTTGGCTCGCGGTTGTAGCCCAGCGTATTGGGTCGTAAAGCAGGAGTTGAGCGTTTGGTATAGAAGAAAAAACTAGGCTTGCCCCTATAGTGCAGCCGAAATAAACAAATTAAAAACATAAAAATCAAATAAAAAACTTTCTTTGATAGTTGAATTTTTTCAGTATGTTATAGCAGTAATTCTGAGTTGCACTCCTCTCAGAATGCTGGGCTAGAGAAGCTCGCTCTTGAGGAGCATAACTACATATAATTTAACCTATTGTGTTGGGAGGGTTATAATTTTGAAAAGAATGTTTTGTTGAAGAACTGTGCCAGATATTTTACTGCCGCTGGGTGATGGAAAGTGGAGAAGCATGGGTTCTAACCATCAGATTTTTGTGAGCCTTGGGGCCTCTGAGAAAAATCTTGGGGGGGGTGTGACGTTGACCACTCCGTTAGAACCGCATGGCTTGTCCTACAGTGACTCGCTAGTATCGCCAGGGCAGTGGATGGGGCTACAGTTTATGTATTAGAGTGTGCTTTATTTCATATGAAAGCTCGTGTCATGGGCAGTCCAGAAAGGCTCTTTGTTTTCGCCCATGTCAAGGCTTTATATATTTAATTGTAAAGTATATGTTTTGTCATTAACTAGTAATGATAGGATCTGGGAGAGAGAGAGGGAGTAGAACAGAGTGAGAGGGGGCGCGCAGTGTTTTTTGTCCCGCTCGATGACGTCACGGCTGGCTGCCTCGCGGGGGTTGGTGGAGAGGGGTCCTTACCATGCTGCTAGTGGCTGGACGACTTGCAACCGCTAGTTTCCCACGCGGCTCGAGCTAGTGCGAAGTATATATACTAGTTCCTCGCCACTCTCTCCCTCAGATCTGGTTTCTAGAACGCATCCATCTTTATCCCTTGCAACCTGTCCCCGCTCTTACCTGAGAATCTTTTCCTCGGCCTATCTCTCTCATTTTCCATATCTTTCACCACCTTTATTAACATTATATCCCCTCTGGTTAACTCTGCAAAATCAGCTTCATGCTGGCCAGTTGTATTGTGTGTTAAGGTCTGATATAACCTGTGTATGTTAGTTGTTAAGATAAGTGGATCACGAAGCATTGGTTGGCTTTCATATTGCTGCTTCCTTTAATTATTAGTGTTCTGCTGGATTAGATAATGCTAGACTAGGAGTCTGATATAAAAGGTATTGTTTCCTATGAGTGCTGGCTTTAGTTAAAAGCGGCACGACATACCTGAGAACTGGAGTTGATTGAGTAAATCCTAGTCTGTGTGCCATTGAGAGTATAGCATGCACGAATGAGGGCTTTTTGCCTATACCATTCTGCACTGTTCTAGTCTCGATTGTTTGTCTTTGAGGTACGCCAGGAGAACGCTTAATACTTCGGTATTAAGGTTTCTCAAGAGAGCTACCCTTCAGTATAACGTAATATTTGACACACAGACTTGAGATTTGCACTAGGCTATGCAGCATGCCATGCGCACCAGTATCTCGTATCATTGACTCTAGCTAGACTTTATCAATCATAGTAGACATTAAGTATATTAACCTAATTACTCTTTTTATGCATACCCATTTATGATTACACAAGCATTTCGCAGCCTAGTTTGATGTATTGAGACACAAACGACTTAGGCTCTTTTTGTTGATAGGAATACTGTATTGTGGCGATTATTATTAGTGTTGTAGTGTTTAGGATATTCTTGGCTCCGACGGCATTATATATTCTGCCTTTTTGTGTGCATAGCCTGCACGAGCATTGTTCCGCTGCCTGCCTTTTTGGGTTCCATTTCCGATACGAGCATCTTTATAACATCTAACATTTAAAGAAGATTCCTTGTTAGTGTTGAAGGACTTTAGTGCACTTTCTTTCATGCAGGAGTGCCTGACATTTATTGATTAAAGTAACGTAAGCTGTAACTTCTCTTACCACCTTACTTTGTATACCATAACCAAGCACCTTCGGTTATAGGTAGTAATAGGCTGTTTTCACATAACATTAAGCCTAGAGTAGACGCACATTTATTGAGAGTTTGATAGCCTATTATTGCATATAGAACTCTGTAGAGTATTAATTTTGTGTTCTTTGTTCACTGGGAATATATTTCAGAGGTTGGAGCTAGCGCTTTCCGTTGTAACATTTATGCCATTACTAGTCCAATGAATAAGAGCCCTGATATATTTGAACCCCAGTCGTAACAAATCGAGTTGTCAACTTGTGGAATGGGCTTCCCCGAGACGTTATAGACTGCAGCAATGTTGATTCATTTAAACTCCGCCTAGACAAATATCTCGCATCAAACCCGCGACTGACTGCGTTTGTAAATTAATAACTTTATTTTATCCTCCCCTCAGTTACTTACCCATATGTCCCCTACTATCTTCCTAGTACTGCCACGGACATTAGTTCCATGGTAGTAGTTCCCTTTCCAATGTTCCCTTACCCACTCTAAACCACTGTTTGGACACTTGATCCTCAGTGTTTTGGAGGATAAGCAGCCTAGAAGGGTCACTAGACCTGTTGTTGCTTGATTTCCTTTGTACTCCTTTGTACTCCTTTGTACGTAGGGTACGTGGTACCCGTCTTACAACACAATCCCATACCTACTCTGTGTAACTTTCCAGCCCAAGAGTTCAACGTTACTCTCAGTCTTTCTTCTATTTAACCCGGCAAGTGCTGGAAAACTCTTAAGAGTTTCCCCGGGCGACTGCGGGAAGACTCTTAAGAGTCAGGGAAAAAAGAAAATACATTTAAAACATCCCAACAGATGCAGAATAGGGACACCACAAAACGCAACAGAAAACAATGAACACACAAAAACAAAATACAAATTCACACATATCTAGGTCATCCAGGAGAAGACCCAGATACCAGGGTGACCAAGGTCCCTCCAGCACTTCCCCGGCCTTCGACCACCCGGAGGGGTTCCGATCTCGGCAGACAGACATGCAGAGGAGCCGAAGCCATAAGCCCGCCCACCACACTTCCAGGCGCACCCTTCATATAAACCGTCTCCCCGGGTCAGGCCCCTGATGGCCTATTATCTAGTGCAACTTGCGCCCGACCCTTTCCCCCAAATTTCCACGTGTTTACTTAACTATTCACAAGCAATCTCCTTTCATTCCTATTTATTACCACTTCCCTTGCCTAATCTATAGTCATTCCTCTATCGTCCAAAGCTTGCCTAACACAGTCTGCCCTTCTATCTCCCTTTGTATATGACTCATATATTCCCTTCCATTTTTCATTCGTTCAACATGACCATACTAGCTCAGCACCCTTCTGTCCACTCTGGCCGACAAATGTTCCTGCTGCCTCACTCTCCTACGTATCTCTTCATTACTCAATCTGTCACACACGTGAGTTAATAAATTCAGTTGTGAGCCCCCTGTAAAAAAAAAAATCGCTACCCCTAAGACCTTTGTAGATCTGGATATAAACAAAGAATCCAAAGGTGAATACTGATGGATAAACAATGGAAGCCAGAGGTACTGTACCAGTGTTTGAGGTTACCATTAAACTGTCTATTGTGTTAACTCTTAGTTCTTTAAGATATCTTGTTTGGATTAAGGTCAATTATTCATCGTAGGCGGAGTGTAATTATTACTTGGTTGTTGTTGTTGATGTTGTTGTTCCCTAGGCTGCCTGGCCGAACAGCACTGAGTTCCTACGGAAGGCCATGGCTGAGATCGGGTTTTCCCATAGGGATCTCAAGGCGTGTAGATTATGTTGTTGACGTAAGTGATTGTGTGGAATTCAATCTTCTATGATGTGTTTAATAGTATGGGGTGCTGTGTTACATCCTGGACAGGCGTCACCGACAGAGTCATCCAGTTTCTTCTGATAGCTCAGAAGAGCTGGATGGTGCCAACATCTCAGTCTGGCCAGGTGAACTCTGTCATCGCGAGGAACGGAGGACTCAGAGGAATGGATTTCGGGATGTCGTGCATGCAGCTGCGTGTTGTCTTTTAGTGACTTAATGGAACGGCGAGTGATATGAGTATGGATGTGTTTTTGGAAGCTTGTTTGGGGTGGGCAGGGCAGGAGCGATAACTGTATTTGAGAGTGATATGGTGTGCTAGCTGTTGTTTTAAGGTATCTTGGTGTCCGTGGGTGTGCTGTCATGTAGTGTAGTGGATGGTGTTGGTTTGTGGAGGCTGCAGCCAGGAATTAAGTGCCTCTCATGTCCAGGTGGTCTTTGACTTTGAGGACTTTGGTATCTTGATGTAAGTGATCCGTAGGTGTAGTGACTGTTCAGCCTGTGATGATTCTTAGGGCTTTGTTTTGAATGGTCTGTAAGGCCTTGTGATGTGTTGGAGCTAGGTTAAAAACCCAGGCAGGGCTTACATATTCCATCACTGATCTTATAATTATATTTTTGTTATACTGTGGTGGTAGTTTCTGTGTTGTGTCCAAATTTGGTGTGGACAAGTGACCTGAGGGCGTTACGTCTGAGTGTCAGTTTGTTTTTGATGGTTGTGATATGTTGTTTAACCCTTTCATTGCGGGTGACATTGTGGAACGTCCTGGCAAGTTACAGCAATTTCCAGGCTTTAAAAGCCTGTAAAAAACGTAAAAATCGAGTGTCAGTGGGCGGGAGCGTGAGGGGCCCACCTCCGACCCTCAGAGCAGCGAGTGGCTCACTGAGGTTGACTGTGTCTCGTGCGGGTTTCTCTCTGTGTCTCACAACAGTGTAGCCAAGCGAGCAAGTGCTACCAAATAGCGGGTTTCCCGCGTTTCACTGGCACCACTGTGGGTGAACCAGACCATGTACATGGCCCATTCTGTTCTCAGTTTGAAGCTATTGTCGCCTAGTTTTCGGCAGAATACACTTCATTTAATGCAGATGCTTGATTTATCATTCAGGAGTGCCTGAATATGCCCTAAATAGCCCAAACATAGCCGCAGCCAATGGGTTAAATGGCATTAACCCCTGTCAAACGGGGATGTTTGTAATTTCTACTACCTGCCTGGCGGGCATATTTACCCTAAACGAGCTTCATTCCATGCTCTTATTCATGCATAAACAAGAGTCAGAGTGTAATACAATTATGTATCTGTGAAAGGGCAATAATGGAGCTTTCCAATGAAACCTGAATCATCCTTGTATGACCACGGGTTCTCTTGCAACGATCGTGCAACACGAGGGGAAAAACCCTAAAATACAGTAAATTCCTTAGTTTTTCCTTGTTCTCACGAGGCCTGGGGTGTGGGATGGTGTAGAGGTTACGTTAGTGGCGGGACTAGGTCCATGCTGAGTGGTTAGAGCCCACCTATTGTACTCCCAACGCGTGGACTCTCTCTCAGAGCCGATAATGTGATCAACATCCCGCCTGGATATTGTCTGGCCCTGCAGGGGTGGCCATGGTTCTCTCGCCTGACATATGTGGGGCCCCGCAGCCTGAGTGGTAAAGTATCATGTTACATTTATGATTTTGTGTGTGTGTGTGTGTGTGTGTGTGTGTTGAAGCGTGGGGCATTTCTGTATTGGGTTGTCCAGCTTGTGAGGAGGGTTGCTGTGGATTTGGCTGGGGCTAATTTGAGTCTGTGTGTAGAGCACCAGTCAGGTAGTATGTTGAGATAGGGTTGAAGGAGACGTGTTGCTGTATCTGAGTCTTTGTGTGTACATGTAAGTGTTATGTCGTCTGCGTACGAAACTATATTTATTTGGGGTGTGGGTAGATCATGCATGTATAGATTGAAGAGCAAGGGTTACAAGACTGATCATTGCAGGACTCCATTTGTGAAGTTTCTGATGTTAGATAACTGACCGCCAAATGATACATGTGCATATCTGCCTGCTAGATAGTTAGCCAGCCACCTTTTTGTATTGTTGTGCATGTTTGTGTTGTAGATTCTGTTTGGTAGGTTGTGGCGGGGGATGGCATTAAAGGCTTTACTAATGTCGAGTGTGGCAAGTAGTGTTCTGTGTGGTGGTCTAGTTGAGTTGATGCCGTCAAAAGCTCTTTTTGTAAGATCTGTAAGAAGAGTGTTTGTGGAGAGTAGTGGCCTGAAGCCATGTTGTGTTGGAGCTAGGGGTAGAGCGTGTGTGGTCAGTTGTAGTACGAGCCATTCTAAGACTTTGGAAGGGGTGCAAAGGAGTGCGATGTGGCGGTGTGAGGAGGGTAATGTTGGTTAATGAGCTTTATGCAATTTTGTTTATATACAGTATACTGTGGTTTACTGATCAGTGCCAGTTTGATGATAAAGTAGTGCTTGTGAGTAACACTATACTGGAGACAAAGGTGTGTTCTAATTCTTTAACGTTAATTAATTTACTCTTCTGTATATGGACTAAATTCTGAGACTGACTGCCAGATGGAAGCACATTTAGTAAATTTGGAAATAGCTTATGGTACCTTGACATTGCAGTTCATACAGCAATATAATCTGAGACGATGGACACTGTCAAAATAGATGTCTTCCCTTTATACTACAGTATAATCCCCAATAAAATCCACATACTATGTACTGTAGGTACACATAATATATAATACACATATTATATTATAGGTGAAAGGTGAATTAAATATTCACAGTAGAATAAAATGGGAAATGTTATAGGAGTGAAAGACAATGGAAAGACCGAAGAAAGGAAAATACGAAAAGTGAGCAAAAGATTAAGTACCTGATGTTTGTGTTGATGTTATAGAAGAGGAGGGGAAGGGAAGAGAGAGGAACATATTGAGGTCCTGAGGGAAGGAAACAAAGTAGTGAAAGATTTTTTTTTTTTTTTTTTTAGAATATATCAAATATGAGAAACATATAAGGGGAGAGGTAGAACGAAACGGACAGGGCAGATTTTATACTTTTCCAATGTAGTGATATTCCGGATCTCTCTGTATGATGATTGTGTGGGAGTATATTTGTAACCCATCTTCAGTCCACCATAATTATTTGACTCTCAGCGGGTAGCAAGAAATATGTAACGCCAAGTTAATCAATACTATAATGTTTACCATATAAAGGTAGGTATCAAATATGAACAAAATGTGTAAATAGCGTTCAGGAAGTTTGTAAAGCCATCTTTTGTGAAAACAAATACAAAAAAACTAATAGAAGAACGAAAACACATCGTGTAATGTTAACAACTCTCCTGGCAGAGATATTAAGTCAGAGGATGGATATAGTATTTAATATTAATCTAAAATTGCTAACACAGATTACCCGGAAACCAAAAACAATTCAAGCGCAACATATATACACCTTAAGAAATTTGCAGGAGCATGCCGAAAATAAAAACTATCACAATACTTGTAGTAATGAAAGAGACAATGAGACAGGACACAGTACTGCAGAGATTGGAAAGGAAAAACAACAAGATAATGAGACAAACAACAGGGAATAAAAAGACATCCGTGAATCTTAAAGGCTTTTTCAGCTATACCCCTTTCCCACATTTGCGATTTCATACGATTTTCATCGCCGACACCCATAAATTGGCACATTCGTGACATGTCGGACAACAATCGTATACCCTCGCATAATAATCGTATGACTCGCAAGGCCTGGTATGGGCCCTCGCGGGTCATCGCAAATGTTCTGTTTGTTCAAAATCTTGGACGAGGACTCACGAGGGTTCGTAGCCCTCGCAAGCATCGTCGAACATCGCAGAAAGATCTGAGAGGCCCTCGGGGATCATCGACGACATCGGCGAGACATCGCGGAGGGTTTCTCACAAAAAAAAAACTTTGTAACGCTGTATGGCGGCTCGCCGATGCTCTCAGATGGTATGAGAACATCGACGATGCACAAGAGACATCCGCGATTTCCTCGTCGATTAGTCGTCGATGTGCGCACAAGTACTCGCCGAGAGTATACCCGCCAGGGGTATGCTCCGCACGAGGCATGCGAAGGGCCTTGCGACGTCGCGGAATGCTCAAGACACACCTACCGAGGCCAAAGAGCACCTTCGGCGAGGTGGGTAAAAAAAAATGATTAGGCCTATAGTGAACCTGTCAACCCTTTCTTCTATGCACCTCTCGTGGGGGGTTCACCTGTTTTTGTTTTCTCTTTCTCTCCTTTTCTCTCTTTCTCTGGTTTGTATCCATTCAGCCCCATTCAGCCAACTGGTATCCAAGTATCGATATCTTCCTGGCAAGCGATAGCGAACCAGCATTATATGGAGAAATCTGGCTTCGCCGGAGACATTTTTCTATCGAAAAATGTACAAATTTAGCTTGCTCTCAAAACAAAAATATATATATGTTGGCTCGCTACCGCTCACCAGGAAAATATTGAAACCTGGATGGGGGTAAATGTCTTAAAACATTAGGCTGAACGGGGCCGAACGGATACAAGGCAAAGAGAGAGGGAGAGAAATAGAAAACAAACAAAAAACGAGGAGAGAGGGAGAGAAAGAGAAAACTAAAAAAGGCGAGGTGGGCTCAATTTGTAAGCCCTAACGCAAACATTGAGCCTACCTCTTTCTCTTCCTCTCTCCTCGTTTTTTGTTTTTTTCTATTTCTCTCCCTCTCTCTTTGCCTTGTATCCGTTCGGCCCCGTTCAGCCTAATGTTTTAAGACGTTTACCCTCATCCAGGTTTCAATATTTTCCTGGTGAGCGGTAGCGAGCCAACATAATTATATATTTTTTGTTTTGAGAGCAAGCTAAATTTGTACATTATTTGATAGAAAAATGTCTCCGGCGAAGCCGGACATTGCCAATCTCCGAATTAAGGGGAGATGGGTCGTTTTTCTGGTCACCCTTCTTCCTCATGGCTAACCCCATTAGTTTTCATATTTGATGACGTTCGGCCCATTAGTTTGGCGATTTTAAGATAAATTTGTACATTTTCGACGAGTTGGGTTGGGTATGAGGGGGGGATCTGCTTGGTGTGGGCCAATCGGCGCTCTGCAGACCCCGTAATCTTGTGTCGATCTCTGACCGTTTTGGTGAGGTCATTCCTCAAGGCATTAGTGAGTTGGGTCTATAATTACTTGTAATTGGGGTTGGGTGTGACAGGGATCTGCCTTGTGTGGGCCAATCGGCTTTCTGCAGACTCCCGTTTTCTTATGTTCTTATGTTTTTGCCATGAAATATATGCAAAAAGTTTTCGGAAAATCTCGCCGAGGTATTCGCCGAAGCATCGCTTAATTCGCTGAAGACGTTGCAGAACATACGCCGAGGATTCGTTCATCCTTTGCATTATTTCGCAATATTTTATTCAAATGTGACAGTTCTCGCCTAGGTCATCGGCGAACCATCGCTCAATTTGCCGACGACATCGCATAATGTCGCCGATATCGTCTTACCCATCGGCGACATCGTCGCCGAGCGTAAACTTGTCAACGGTTTTTAATGGTCAAAATCGTAGATGTCGCACACATTCCTTGCGAATTGACAAGACTACGTCCTCGGCGACGAAAATCGTATGAAATCGCAAATGTGGGAAAGGGGCAAAGGAGAGCAGGATTATACTTGAGAGCATGGTCGGGGACAGGTAAATACTGAGGAATACTATATCCTACCAGGACACTCACACACACACACTTCTATTCCCCCGTCAATCTGTGGTTATTTACTGTCCCCTCAATAACTGTCCTGTGTTATTTTGCATACTAGGAGAGAGAGAGACAGAGGGAAGGTAGGGGGGGGGGGGGGCACACATAGGCCTACACGTTAAGAATAAATAACTTCCATACATCTTCCCTGTGTATTTGTTGGTAAAACAAGGCCGGTGTCTTCTAAATTGCTAGCTAGCACGCTCGCCAGGAAAAACTCGACATCTTATAAATGGCATGGAAGGTCTTAAAATCACCAAACTATTATGGTAAATGTCGTAGTATATCAAAACTAATGGGGCTAAGCATGAGGGAGAACGGGATCTCACCAATAAAATCACTATATTCTTACCATAGCTACAATATATGGTATACACAATCTCTTCTTCATACTGGAATTGCTCAATTGTCTCTTGCTCTCCTCAATCTCATATGTTGGATCTGTAACTCTAACAAGATATAATAATACTAATAATTGAGACCAAAACTAATAATGATGATTAGTCAGAGAGTTCCTGAAACTAATTATTCTTGGCTGTAATTTGGCTTTGTCGTGGTTACAAACTTTGATATGAAGACACACACACACACACACTCTGTCTCACTCAATTTGTCTCAGAATGCACACACTCTCTCTCTCACTCTATTTATCTCATAATGCACACCCTCTCTCCCCTCTCCCTCACAACCATTTAGCCTTGTTCTCACTACACATTTATCTCCCTACCATCGCTTACACACAAACACACACACACACACACTCTCTCATAATGTACACCCTCTCTCCCTCATGACCATTTAGCTTTGTTCTCACTACACATATATCCCCCTACCATCTCTCCACATCAACTCTCACATTTATGACAAACAGACAACAGCAATTGGTCAAATAATGTACACATGTTTAGCTGGTTTTACTAATTGAAGCAAGTAACAAGTTTTAAGGGAATCATTTATTTGTATAATTTATTTTATTTTATTTTGTCATTATTATTATATATTATACTGTACATCTATCATTATAACAAAAAATCCACATCCCCTTCGCGATAAATTTGTACATTTGTCATTAAAAAAATGGACTAAACGTGAGGGAGAAGAGAGTCCAGAACAACCAAACACCTCCGTTTAAGATTAACTTTTAATTAACTTAAAACAACTAAAATAATCTGTTGGACAATGAGAACAGTAAAAGTAAACCGTATTATAATAGTTAATTTATAGTTGGTCTACAACGATTCAGAAGCAAGAACGACATTACAAACACTGACTATTTAACAATTAGTCATTGTTCAGTTATGTTGTTTTTATATTGTGTTGTCCCTGTTTTAGTTTGTTTGTTCTGCATGTTTTACATTATAATTAATATTTTGTGTCATGCCCCAGCCAGGATTTGAACCCAGGCCAGCAGTACAGCACTCCAGCACCTAAACCACTAGACCACCGAGGAGCTTAAACGTAATGGCTTCATTTGGAATTATATCCCATCCACCACCACCCGCTCCGACTCGTGATCACGTAGCTATTTACCATACACACAAACACCTCACACACAAACACTAGCAACTAAGTACTAGAGAAGGATACTTGTAATCTGGGGCACATTGAAGGCCTCACTGAATAAACAAGTAGAGCCCTAATAAATTAATATTTTGTGTCATGCCCCAGCCAGGGTTCGAACCCAGGCCTGTAGTGCATCACTCCAGCACCTAAACCACTAAACCACCGATGAGCTTAAAAGTAGTGGCTTCATTTGGAATTATATCCCATTTATCTATCTTTGTATTGCCGGAAGCCTTACTCCCCTTAATGGGAGGTGGCCTTACACAGAATGCCCCCAAGCTGACCTATCCCCTGTAAGAGGGACAACCCATGCCAGTTTACTGAAGGACTTACAGGATTGACCACTCAATTTATGATTCGACCGACTCAGAGGCCTTTTATGTAATTTGTAAGCACTATTTTTCTACAGTGGTGTGCGGCTAATCCATCCACTAACCTGCTTCACCCTAAGGTGGCAGTACGGATTTGTATAAGGTTTACTCCCCTAGACAGGTTGCCAACCAAGGCTGACGAGTCCCATACACCCAGATTTTGTATAAGTTTATCTTCCCTAGATGGGTTTCCGACCAAGGCTAACGAGTCCCATCCACCCATCCCATCCACCACCACTAATAATAAAACATGGTACTAGATTGACTCTCTCTCTCTCTCTCTCTCCCCAGAAACCGTGGTATTGTGTGAGCTCCCTAACCGATCTTTATTATCATTATGTGTGGCGGCCAACCCTTCTCTCTTTGGTCTATGGAGAGGGAGAGAGAGAGAGAGCTACATAGAGCTACATAGATACACAGACCACACAGACCTCAAGGTCCTTACTAGGCAGTCGGGCCTTACAAACTATATATATATATATATATATATATATATATATATATATATATATATATATATATATATATATACAGTATACACATATACACACGCATGTACACATATATACATATATATACACATATACCCATATATATATATATATATATATATATATATATATATATATATATATATATATATATATATATATATATATACATACATATACATATACACACATATACAGTACATACACATACATATACACATATACATACATACATGTATGAGAGAGAGAGAGAGAGGGAGAGAATGCGAGAGAGAATGCGAGAGAGATAGAGGGAGAGAGGTAGATAGATAGAGAGAGAGAGAGAGAGTGTTACTTCCTATAATTGTTAATAGCTTTATCTTTACCTATAAATCATTCACTGCGCTAGTAAAGGTTATTTCATGTGTATTGCGTAGGTAACTTATTAGAATAGATGACAGGGATGGTCTTCATATCCCACATCCCACTCATCCCTCTCACTACACTTCCCACTCATCCCTCTCACAACACTTCACACTCATCCCTCTGACCACTCGGGGTACGTCCCTGCGGCTGGTTCTGGTGGGGCGCACCGCGGCCACTGGATCCTACCCCCTTGTAATCTCTTGGGGGAAGGTGCTGGGAATGGTCCCCGAGGTAGCTTGGAGCCGGAGTTCTGGGCGGGGGGTGATGCCCATTGGCCAGCCTAATCACCAAATTATGACTCAACCTAATGAGAAACAACTTAAGTATAATGTTCCAAAACTGCACAGGATACGGACAAATCTGCCTGCAAATGAAGTGGCTGAGATATGTGAGAGGAGGCGAGTGGACGTCTGCTGTGTCCAGGAAACACTCTGGAAAGGGTATAGGGCACAGTGGATTATTGAAAGAAAGAAAAAATATAGGATCTACTGGAAGGGGGTTGAGACTGATAAAGCGAAAGGAGGAGTGGTTGTTCTGGTGTCTGAAGAGTGGGTGGAAAGTGTGCTTCAGATTATGAGAGTTAGTTAAAGGCTGATTGTTTTGAAGTTGAAAGTTGGTGAAATAATTTTGAATGTGATATCTGCATATGCCCGACAGGCTGGCCTACAGAAAGAGATAAATGAGGACTTCTGGAATGACACTGTCAGTGTCATTTCAGGCCTCTCGGAGGATGAAATAACAATCCTGGGAGGGGACCTGAATGGTCACATGGGAGCATCTGCAGATGGATACGAGGGAGTACATGGAAGAAATGGTTACGGAAGGAGGAATCTGGAAGGCAATATTTACTGGAGTACTGCGTTTCACTTAACATGGTTGTGTGTAGCACAAAGTTCAAGAAAAGAAAGAGGCATCTGGTCACATATAACTCTGGGGTCTCCAGTAGACAGATAGATTACTTCTTGGTTAACATGAAAAACTGTAAACTGGTTCGGGATGTAAAGTTCATCCTGAGTGAAGAATGTATCCCCCAGCATAAGCTACTTGTGAGAGACATGAGCTTATACAGAGATCCTGAGCGCAAGAAGGTATACAGACATGTCCAAAAGGAGAGTGTGGCTGCTGAAGAAGAAGGAAGTTAGGGATAGGTTTCATAGTGAACTGGAGGAAATGAATAGAAATAAGGAAGCCAGGCCTAGCGATGTAAATAGTCAATGGAATTTCCTTAAGCATAGTCTTCTCGCTGACAATGCCAAAGTCTGTTGGAAAACAAAGGGTCACCCCAGGAATAAGACCTCCTGGTGGTGGAACGATGAGGTAGAACATGGTGTGAAAGAGAAAAGGAGATGCTTCAAAGCATGGAAGAAGCGAAGCAGAACAGAGGGATAATACCAGGCAGCTAAACGAACTGTCAGAAGAGTTATCTACAATGATAAAAACGGCATTAAGAACCTGGTCCTCGAACAAGCGTGTAACATGGACAATCTCAATGGGATCTTCAACCTAGCATGTCGAGTTAAAAATGACATTAGGGATATTATAGGTGAACAGTGTGCTTGAAACGATAATGAGACGATTGTGTATGCAGAAGATGAAATCAGAGAAGCATGGAAGGCACACTATGAACGATTGCTAAATGTAGAGTTTGAATGGATTAAGGAACAGCTTAGTATCGAAAAACCAATATCTGGACCCCCTTCTTTGATAGCACCAGCTGTAGTGAGCAACGCAATCAATAAAATGAAGGACGGTAAATCTCCACACATTGTCGCTGAGATGATAAAAGCCTCAGGGGAGACTGGTGTCAGCTTAGTCACTGAGATGATAAACACCATTATGAAAGATGATAAAATCCCCGAGGATTGGCACAAAAGTGTAATAGTAAATATATACAAAGGAAAGGGGGATGCGCTAGATAGAGGTAATATAGGGGCCTGAAAATGATTGACCAAATCATAAAGGTCTGTGAGACGGTCTTTGAGGGTTTAATCAGGCAAAGCATTTCCATTGATGATATGCAGCTTGGTTTTATGCCAGGACGTGGTACAACCGATGTTATCTTCATAGTCAGGCAGATACAGGAAAGATACTTACTAAAATACAGGGATCTTTACTTTGTGTTTGTAGACCTGAAGAAGGCCTTTGACAAGGTGCCTAGAGATGTTGTGCAGTGGGCTATGAGGAATCATGGTGTGGAAGAGTGGATGGTGCGTGTGATCATGATGATGTATGAGGATTCACGAACTGCGGTGAGAGTGAAAGGTGTACTGAGTGAGGAGTTCACAGTCTGTGTTGGAGTTCATCAGGGTTCAGTGTTAAGCCCCTCCTCTTTATTATGGTTCTGAAGGCATTGTCTAGAGATTTTAGATCCGGAACTGTTTTATGCAGACGATTTAGTCCTAATAGCTGACAATGTGCAAGATGCTGAGGCCAAATTCAGAAGATGGAGAGAGAGCATGGCGAGCAAGGGTTTACGAGTCAATATTAACAAAACCAAGATTATGCATTGTAGATTGAGACGAGGCAATGTGGAAAAGACCGGTGCATACCCATGTGCAGTGTGTGGAAAGGGTGTGGGCGCTAACTCGATTCGGTGTAGCGTCTGTCGATGTTGGGTGCACCATCGGAGTAAGTGCTGTAGTAGAATAAAAGGACCCCTGAAGAAGGATGAGACAGAAATCAAGAAATATGAGTGCGTAGTGTGCAAGGGTGATCTTGTGTTAAATGATGAACTTGTGGTTGTGAATTTTGGAAAGGAGTCATTGGAGCTGGTGGACAAGTTTTGTTACCTAGGAGATCCCATCTCTGCCGGTGGTGAGGCCGAGGTTGCCACTGTCGCTAGAAGTAGATGTGGCTGGGGGAAGTTCAGAGAACTGCTGCCAATTCTGACCATGAAAAGAATGCCTCTCCCCCTGAAGGGAAAGGTGTATGCCTCATGTGTTAGAAGTGCAATGACGTATGCCTCAGAAACATGGGCTGTTAAAGAAGAGGATGTCAACAAAATGGAACATAAAGAGATGAGAATGGTGAGATGGATATGTGGGGCCAAACTGTTGGATAGAATAACAAATGATAAGCTGAGGAGACGCTTAGGTATACTAGCGAGGAGATGCGTATAAGTAGACTGGGATGGTATGGACATGTGGAGAAAATGGATGAACAAAAGTGGGTGAGAAGATGCAGGTCTGTGATTGTGGAGGTAGCTGCACCAAGGGGTGGACCGAGGAAAACCTGGGATCGGACTATCCATGCCAATTTCGAATCCATAAACTTGACAAGTGAAGCAGCCCTTAACAGGGTTGCCTGGAATGCCGCCATTAGGACAAGAGACTGAAACTGCACGTACGTGTGGAGCACTCAATCGTAAACTGTTATGTATGTATGTATGTATGTCCTCATCCCTCTCACCACTTCCCACTCATCCCTCTCACCACACTTACCACTCATCCCTCTCACCACACTTCCCACTCATCCCTCTCACCACACTTCCCACTCATCCCTCTCACCACACTTCCCACTCATCCCTCTCACCACACTTCCCTCTCACCACACTTCCCACTCATCCCTCTCACCACACTTCCCACTCATCCCTTTCACCTCACTTCCAACTCACACTCCCTGACCTTTCCCACCTCACCAGTAGTCTCTCAATTGACATGTCATCATCAAAGGACTCACGCCAAACCCTGTAATAGTGCCCGTGTTAGGAGGATACAATTAAATAATTATAAATTGAATTGTAATGAGATGTATATAATAATTGAGCTATTTATTTACCTATTTATCTATCATCATTTATAGATATCTACCTTTACATGTATCTCTATAATTATTTATGAAATGCTTTACAAATTACATACTACAAAATATCTGAGACACAATACAAAATGACATGCGAGTCCAATAAATGTTCATTATATAACAAAAATATTGTGCATGTAGTCAACGGGATCAACATAATTATGTCATCAAAATAAGGTTATTGTATTTATAGAAAGGTTATGCATGTAACATAAGGTAGTACAATATTCACATAATTGTGTTTGACTGATACTGTGTACATAGTATTGTACATTTGGTTGCCCTTATAAATGTACAATTATGTAAGTACTGAGCATTGACATTATTCTTAATAAACACATGTACTTCAATTGTATTAATTACCTCGGATTTCTGTAAATACTACTACTACTGATAATAATACTATACATAGCACTAATATTCCTACTACTACCACTACTACAAACAATGATATCAATAGTTACGAACACAATAGCCTAATATCACAAACAGACCACCAACAATAACCATCCTATCACCAGCCTCGTTCAGCCAATCCCCCAACCATACAAACACAATAAAGGTCCAACTATTGAACAATCCGCGCCTGATTTAACACCCATTGTTTCATGGATTTGGGAACCATTTCAACACATTTCTGTTGTTTAGCCCGTCTGTATGCTCGGTTTCAATTCCGAGTCACTTCACTCACATTCAGAGCATATTGGTCATTCATGTTCACCAGGTTGGTCAGTGGAAAGAGAGGAGAGCCATTGACGGTGGTGGACGTTGAAATATCCTTGGATGGACATTTCTGGGAAAGGAGTGATAGATTGAATGTGTTCTACTTTATCAATTAGATGGTCAAATAATGTTGGATAGTCAGTAGAATTAGGGGAGAGTGTTGTTGGGTATCAGAGTGTTGTTGGGTATCAGAGTGTTGTTGGGTATCAGAGTGTTGTTGGGTATCAGAGTGTTGTTGGGTATCAGAGTGTTGTTGGGTATCAGAGTGTTGTTGGGTATCAGAGTGTTGTTGGGTATCAGAGTGTTGTTGGGTATCAGAGTGTTGTTGGGTATCAGAGTGTTGTTGGGTATCAGAGTGTTGTTGGGTATCAGAGTGGTGTTGGGTATCAGAGTGTTGTTGGGTATCAGAGTGTTGTTGGGTATCAGAGTGTTGTTGGGTATCAGAGTGTTGTTGGGTATCAGAGTGTTGTTGGGTATCAGAGTGTTGTTGGGTATCAGAGTGTTGTTGGGTATCAGAAGTGGTGGATGGATACAACTATAATTTGTCACCATATTTAAGTACATTTATATTGTACAAAGTACAAAGGAGTACAAAGGAAATCAAGCAACAACAGATCTAGTGACCCTTCTAGGCTGCTTGTCCTCCAAAACACTGAGGATCAAGTGTCCAAACAGTGGTTTAGAGTGGGCAAGGGAACATTGGAAAGGGAACTACTGCCCTGCCACTAACGTGGCAGGACTAGGAAGTTAGTAGGGGACATATGGGTTAGTAACTGAGGGGAGGATAAAATAAAGTTATTCATTTACAAACGCAGTCAGTCGCGGGTTTGATGCGAGATATTTGTCTAGGCGGAATTTAAATGAATCAACGGTGCTGCAGTCTACAACGTCTCGGGGAAGCCCATTCCACAAGTTGACAACTCGATTGAAGAAGAAATTCTTAGATTCGTGTGAGTTAAAAGATTTACCAATAATTTTGCAACCGTTTCCCCGCGTGTAATTAGATTGGTCGATAGTGAAGTACTTACTACAGTTCATATTGTCGATGCCTTTGATGATTTTGAACACTTGAATTAAGTCACCTCTTAATCTGCGCTGGGTTAAAGGAAATAGATTTAATTCTCTAAGACGCTCTTCGTATGGTTTGTTCTTTAGGCTAGGTATCATTTTGGTAACTCTACGTTGAACTCGTTCTAGCTTGTTTATGTCTTTTTGGTAATAAGGGCACCAGCATTGAACGCAGTATTCCAGAAGAGGGCGGACTAAGGAATTGTAAAGGGTTAGGATTACGTCTTTGGATTTATGCTCAAATGATCTGCCTATAAAGCCAATTATTTTGTTTGCCTTCTTAACAACTTCTGAACATTGTTGACTCGGTTTTAGGTTACTGGATATTGTTACTCCCAGATCGGTTTCTCTGTTTACATTCTTAAGCTGAGTGCCATTCATCGAATAGTTTGCTTTCTCATTTAGGTATCCGATATGTAGTACTTTACATTTATCCGCATTGAAACTCATTTGCCAAATTTGGGCCCAATGTGACAATTTATCTAGATTGTGTTGCATATCGTCAACTTGATCTTTTGAGAGTACGCTATTTGCAATTTTTGTATCGTCAGCAAATTTTGAGATTGTACAGGTGAGACCCTCATCTATGTCGTTGATGTAAATTAGAAAGAGAATTGGTCCTAGTACCGATCCCTGGGGTATCCCGCTACTTACATTGGTCCATTTAGATGCCTTACCGTTTATGACTACTCTTTGCTTTCTGTCGCTGAGCCAATTTTCTATCCATTTCAACACACCGTCTTGTATTCCATGCGCTTTTAGTTTTAGCAGTAAACGTTTGTGGGGAACTTTGTCAAAGGCCTTTTGAAAATCAAGGTATATAATATCTACAGCTTTACTCTCATCGTAGAGGTTGAGGATATCGTGGAAGAAGTCTAAGAGGTTTGTTAAACAGGAACGTTTTTTTACGAAAGCCGTGTTGAGTATATTTAAGTATGTTATTTTCCTCTAAGTGATTTACGAGTCTGTCTCTTATGACCGTTTCTAGCATTTTACATACAACTGAGGTTAAGCTAATTGGACGATAGTTACTGGGTAGGGATTTGCTGTCTTTTTTAATATCGGTGTTACGTTGGCTATCTTCCACTGATCAGGCATAGTTCCAGACTGCAAGGATTTATTGAATAGTAATGTCAGTGGTTTGGAGAGCTCATCCTTAGCTTCCTTTAGAACTCTAGGCGAGATTGTATCAGGTCCAGGCGTTTTATTTACCTTGAGTTTATCTAAACAATTCAATACTTCTCTCTCTGTAACGGTGATATTGCTTAGAATATCTGAATTATCAATCTGAATCGGCGATGGTGTAGGGATATCACTGAGGTCTTCTGTTGTAAATATATGTAACCCTATAGGACATGCCACAATGTCCTGCACCTTTCTCTAGGCTGGCATGGTATCAAGCCACTATATCCACCCACACCTACCATGATCATTGAACCATCCATCCAATGTACCTATAATAACACCCTATGTCCTCCCACATCACTGAGTATCCACCCACACTACACACAATCAATTTATATCCACCAAAACCACCCACGATCACTCTGTAGTAGCTACCCACCTACAGTACTCAAACTCACACTGTCTTTCCACGGGCGGGAAAACCTACTTTCTTAAAATATATGAGCGGGATATATAAAGTCTCTGGTTTTAAGGGTCACAGATGTGGGACAACTCAGCCAATATAATCCAACACCACTGCCTCTTAAAGGTCATGCCTTCCACATTTTAACTTTACTTTATTGCTACAATGCCTTACTGGCATTTCATTATTTATCTTCATTTTACCTTCAATGTTCACTGTCAATTACTATAAAACCACCTTACTTTATGATTTGTCTGTGTCCCTCTCTTATCAATGTCACTTTTTACGTTCACTTAGTAGAAAGGGTATATAGACACTGTTTTCAAATTGCATTTTTTAACACAACATTCTTCTGCACTGTATGTTCATGGTTTTGCTATCTCAAATCCTGTACTTAGATTTTGTATAGAATATATTGCAGTATACTGTAAATCAGACTCCTTCCTTCACTGCATGAAAGCCTTATCTGACCCATATTATAATGGGATATACTGGAGACAAGTAGGATGCTGAGGGAGGGTGAGTGTGGCGGGGGACTGGTGAGTGGTCTGAAGCTTGGAGGGAACAACAGGGAGTAATGACCAATACACAAAGGAAGGAGATATATACACTGGAGGGAAGCATAAAGATTGATCACATGGAGGAAAGACAATGAGAACAACAGAGGTAAGGAAGGGGAAAGAGATAAGGTAAACAGAGAATGAAGGTATTAACTCCTAAGTGTCGGGGCGCAACATAAGTCGAGTTAAATAAATCTGGACTATGTGGCGGTGCGCGACATAGGTCGTGTGGCAATTTCAGCACGTAATGTTGCTGAGAGAGAGAGACAAGTGGTGGCAGGAGAGTAGCGAGCGTATGACTGCTCCAGACCACCGCGGCGAACCTACTGACACGAATCCCACCTCCTCCCTCCCTCTCTCACTCGCTATATACGGAATTGTATGGGGAAAGTGCCTAATTACATGATTTTTGCACTCGCGTTGCGCGGTTGTTGCAAGAAAACTAGCCATCATAAAAGGATCGTTATGGTGTCATTCGAAAGCTCTGTTTATGCCCATTCAGGGATAGATACTTATTTTACGTTCTGGGTCTTATTTAGGCATGAAAATGATCACGTAAACAGCCCTATTTTGGCTAAAAACACCCCGCTGGGCGGTACATATAAATAAACCGCCTAGCCCGCTAAATAAGGGTTAAGAAGGAATATGTGGAAGAACAGGACAAAGATACATGGCTTAATAAAGGAAGAACAAAGCAGGATAAGTTCATAGAGAGGGTAAATAGGCAGAACTAAAAACACTAAAACAGTAATAAATAAGAGAACAGGATGAAGTGAACACAGAAAAGGAAAGACCGATACAGAAATATAGAGGCAAGTGGAAAATATAAAAACATGGATACTGTAGACATAGAATTAGAACTTGAACATTATGAAAAGTGCATTCAATCACCTACAGGGAGGTGTATTAGGATGAAGGGAGGGAATAATGGAGGATTAAGTAAGGTAAACAAAACTAAACAAGAGAGGATGCAAAAATAGAATGAGCCTCGAAGGTTAGTTCGTTAAAATAGGACTTCAGAGGCTATCAACCCTTCTGGAACTGTGTTGGTGGTGACATGGTTTAGATGCTTATGTTCTGGGTGTGATGTCCTGAGTTCGAATCCCTGGAGGACCATACACTTTCATTAGTTTATTCAAGTACATTGGGGTTTGTAATGGATGATTTATGTTAAAAACGGCATGTTACTTATATTAAGCCAGCACACTGTAAGTCAAGCATAGCGTCATAGCTAGAGCCCCTTTTCGAGAATTCCAGTCCCTTGTCTCGAAGGAACGCAGTCAATAAGACAATTCAATAAGCTCGCCAAAAGGTAATATAAGTCCATAAAGGTCAACGGGACTTCATATGGATCACTAGTTCGAAGCTTTAAGCTTCCGCTTCATGAACAATTATATTACCAAGTCAATATACCTGTTCACAATGCCTCCAAACGTATACAGTCTTCAGGATTAATTCGTTTCAGTTTCCCTGTCTCAGGCGTTAGTAGCACTGCACGATGGAGAGGTATCCCCTCCACCTCCTCTCCTTGTTGTTACCATACCCCCACCGAAACCCTCCCATTTTCTCTCCGACCCCAGAACTACACCCACCCTCTCTTCTCTCGCTCTCACCCTGTTAAGGGCTACTTCTGGACCTCACCAATTGCATGTATTTCGAATACCTAATGAAGGAATGCAATGTATCATAGGCAGAGTCCAGTATTAGCTTTTTTAAATTTGAAAGAAAAAGAGAGGGAGATAGGGAGGGAGAGAGAGAGACGGGGGGGGTTCGCCGAAAACCTTACATTTGATCGAGTGATTCCGACCGATACATTTACCATTGACCCCTGAAAGGTTCATACCGATGTACTGATGGTTTAGTACTGTATCATACTCTAATATAGCTGCCAACTAACCCACGTGAAATAGTTTTTCATTTTCATCGTTGTAATGGCTCAGTCTGGGCTACATAACAAGCTTGAGACAACGAGGACCGTCTGTGTCAATTCCACCCTGAGTCTATCCCATCAATGAACACACAAAGTAAACCATTCAAATATGTTGAATTATTTCTTTTTATACAATTATTAAATACTAATAGCACTACATATTAGCACTGTATACAAGAACAAAACATTTGCCTAATCCTTCACCACAAATCTCCCAGCTTCCAGACAGTTCAGGACTCATTAAGTGTAAACAGCCAATTTGCCAATAAATGCTATGAATTATTGCCGAGAATGTGCCCAGTGAGTCGGCCATGTGACTTCATTACGCTAACTCAACACTCATCCTCTTAACGGAAATATCTACCCAATAATTAGGCCATATTATTTTCCATATAGCCCTAATGTAAACCTACTGTATGTAAACGGGAGAAGGTACTGGGGTTTTCGAAAAGAGGCTCCAGGCTTGAAAATATTACCTGACATAAACAGGCTTAATAATCCTGAAGGGTTGATAACCAATATATATGCCCTATTTTAATTAACTACCCCTCGGGTACTCTTACATTCATCTATACATTAGGCAGGGTCTTATTTTAAAGTTCCCATGCCCTCAACACTTACGCTCACCCATACATTAGGGAAGGACTTATTAATGTTGTCACCTTACCCTTAACACCTTCCCATAAGTTTACTCTATTGGACCAGGTATCTTGTTTTGTAACCAAGTTAAGGGCGGCGTTCACTATGCCTATGTAACAATATGGGTTGACACATAGCAAATTGCGTTAAATACTCCCTGAGTAATGGCAAGACGTAGGGTATCTACTCCACATAATACTATTGAAAGCTTCACGCCTATTCCAGCTTATTCTCTTGAGATAACTTTCCAGATAATTTTAATTCACACCTGTTAAGAATAATTACTATATAACGCCCATTTATTAAATACCAGATTAACTACAAGAGTTATAATATTGAACTGATCAATAATAATTCTACTACAATACCACTTTGTATAACAGTTTCGTGTATAACCAAATAATCTCATTATACCTTATATATACAGGTAATTATACAAGTGTGTATTTCTACCCCTCATACCTGGTATATCCATATCATTATACAGTTAACCCTACTAGTAATGGTAGTAATTAGCAGCTTCAGGTTAGGTTTTGTTTAGTTCATATGCTTAACCCTTCTCTATTGGGGAACGACTTAAGGCGGTCAAGAGAACCCAGACCTAAAGAGCGGGGACCGCCTTAAGTCGTATGCATGCGATGTTGAGCACATAATTGGCTCTGAGAGAGAGTCCGAGCGGTGGGAGGAGCGTAGGTTGGCTCTGACCGTTCGGCACGGCTCCCGCACCGCGACTGGCCCCACCTCTACACACATCCACATCCACTGCCTCCCTAGACAGGGATATATGTAAGGAAATTACCGTATTTTAGGGATTATTCATTTGTGTTGCACGATCGTTGCAAGACAACCCCTGATCGTAGAAGGATGGTTCAGGTGTCATTGGAAAGCTCAATTAATGCCCTTTCACGGATACATAATTGTATTACGCTCTGGCTCTTCTTTACGCATGAAAAAGAGCATGGAATGAAGCTCGTTTAGGGTATATATGCCCGCTTGGCAGGTAGTAGAAGTTATTAACCTAGCCACTCGTTGAGTGTTAATGTGCAGGAGATGGTGGTCGAGAGATGTGTGTGAAATACTTCATTCCTTCATTAGGTGTTCAGAATAAATTTAATCGGTGAGGTCCCAGAAGTAGCTCCTAGCTGGGTGAGAGCGAGAGAAGGGAGGGTGGGTGTAGTTCTGGGGTCGGAGAGAAAAGGGGAGGGCTTAGGTGGGGGTCTGGGAACAAGGAGAGGAGGTGGAGGGGATACCTCTCCACTGTGCAGTGCTACTAACAGGGAAAATGAAACGAATTAATCCTGATGACTGTACAATCAACTATCAATTTGCTTGTTTTGTCTTTGCATACATTTTGCTCCTGTCTCAATTTGTTTTCCCTTCTGGTGTTGACACCTTCATTAAAATTATGTAAACTAATTTGTATTAGAGAGTTTATATAACATTTGTAAAAAATGGGGCATGTGCCAAAGTATATAGATAGATAGGAATAAGTCTAGGGAAAAAAGGGTAAAACTCAACTACCTGACATGTAAGCGTCCTTCCTAATCTGAATAGAATCGTCCAATGACGTACATAAATATACTGTAGTACCAACAATACTGAAAGGCTTAATATTAATGATAGATCTGAGCGAAGGGACTATGATCGACCATATAGATGTAACCCTATTTCTGAGGCTAAGCTATAGGCAGGACAGAGCTCATTATAATGTAAAACTTGCAAAATAAACAACCCAAAATGGGTACGACACAAAATAAAGCCAAAATAACGATGTGGGAAAAACGCTTTGATCAAATAACATTTTGAAATAAAAATACAAAACCACCACATAGGGTGTACATCACTACATCTTCTGAGATACAAATGGTCAGGTAGAGAAGTGGTAGGACAGAATAACTCAAGAAGGGAAAGACAGAAAGGTTGGAGAGTTAACCAAAGTGAAGTACGGGATAACAAGAGACAAATAGTGAAGTTATTGTGACACTATCAGCACACATATAGTGGCATGCATACGTGAAACAGACAACACGTAAATGGCACAAACGGAAACACTGTGCAAGGAAGTAAAATAGGTACGGGAGAAGGAAACTAAATAAAACCTCAGAATAATTAGGAGCGTAGAGTAGGAGGAATGAATAGAGGGGGGATGATAAAGAAGCATCAAACGGATATAAAGGCAGCAGAGAAGAGAAAGACAAGCAGGGTGAGAAGGAGACACTGGGGGAGAAAGGACAGGAAATTGGTGGTGGAGGGTGGTAATGGAGGTGGTGGAGTAAGTGGGTGGTGGTTATGGTGGTGTATTATATATGTTAGTGAGAAGAGGATGGGTTTAGGTGTAGTTGTGATGGTGGAGTAAGTGGGCGGTGGTTATGGTGGTGTATAATATATGTTTTTTTTTCTTCTATGTGAGTGAGGGAGGCAAAAGGAAGAACTGCCTATAGCGAGTGCCTCCCCCATAGTTGAAAGAGTGACAGGGCCAACATCAAGGGACGTTCAAGCCAAAATGCCTGGACACACAGGGTTTGAAGCAATTTAAGTCATAGGAAGAGGGAAAGACTGATTCTGGGAGAGAGTTCCAGAGCTCAGCTGTTGAATAGAAGAAAGTCTAAGAGTAACGTTTCACTCTTGAGCTGGAGAGTTGCACAGAGTAGGGGTGGGATTGTGTTGCAAGACGGGTACCACGTGCCCTACGTAAAGGAGGTGGTATACACTGGGAAAGCTCTGAGGAACACTGATTATTATAGTAGCGATAGAATAGCGAGAGAGATGCAACATTGCGGCGAAGAGAGAGAGATTAGTTAGTGAGAAGAGGATGGATTTAGGTGTAGTTGTGGTGGTGGAGTAAGCAGGCAGTGGTTATGTGGTGTATATGTTAGCGGGGGTGACTACATACATACATACATACATACATAACATTTTAAGACCGAGTGTTCGACACATATGTGCAGATTCAGCCTCTTGTCCTAATGGCGGCGTTCCAGGCAACCCTGTTAAGGGGCTGCTTCACTTGTCAAGTTTTTTCATTCGGGATCAGCACGTATAGTCCGATCCCAGGTCTTCCTCCATCCACCCCTTTGTGCAGCTCCTTGCACAATCACAGACCTGTATATTTTCACCCAATTTTGTTCATCCATTCTCTCCACATGACCATACCATACCAGTCTACTTGTACGCATTTTCTCGCTAATACTCTTTATACCTAAGCGTCTCCTCAGCTCATCATTAGTTATTCTATCCTGCAGGTTTGGCCCCACACATCCATCTCACCATTCTCATATCATTATGTTCCATTCTGTTGACATCCTTTACTTTAACGGCCCATATTTCTGAGGCATACTTCATTGCACTTCTAACACATGAGGCATACACCTTTCCCTTCAGGGGGAGAGGCATTCTTTTTATGGACAAAACTGGCAGCAGTTCTCTGAACTTCCCCCAGCCACATCTAATTCTAGCGACAGTAGCCTCGGCCCCACCTCCGGCAGAGATGGTATCTCCTAGGTAACAAAACTTGTCCACCAGCTCCAATGACTCATTTCCAAAATTCATAGCCACAGGATCATCATTTACCACAAGCTCGCCCTTGCAAACTACCGCACGCACTCACATTTTTCAATTTCTGACTCATCCTTTGGCAGCGGTCCATTTATTCTACTACAGCGCTTACTCCCATGGTGCAGCCAACATCGACAGACGCTACACCGAATCGTGTTATCGCCCACACCCTCTCCACACACTGCAAATGGGAATGCACCGCTCTTTTTCACATTGCCTTGTCTCAATGTACGATGCATAGCCTTTGTTTTGTTGATATTGACTCTTAAACCCTTGCTCGCCATGCCCTCTCTCCATCTTCTGAGTTTGGCCTCAGCATCTTGCACATTGTCAGCTATTAGGACTAAATCATCTGCATAAAGCAGTTCCCACGGGAGTCCGGATCTAAAATCTCTAGACAGTGCCTCCAGAACCATAATAAAGAGGAGGGGGCTTAACACTGAACCATGAAGAACTCCAACACCTTTCACCCTCACGACAGTTCGCGAATCCTCATACATCTTCATTATCACACACTCCAGCCACTCTTCCACACCGAGTGTCCTCATAGCCCACTAAAAAACATATCTAGGCACCCTGTCGAAGGCCTTCTCCAGGTCTACAAACACAAATTAAAGATCCCTGCTTTTTAGTAAGTATCTTTCCTGTATCTGCCTGACTATGAAGATAGCATCGGTTGTACCACTTCCTAGCATAAAACCAAACTGCATATCATCACTAGAGATGCTTTGTCTGATCAAACCCTCAAGACTCTCTCACAGACCTTCATGATTTGGTCAATCATTTTCAGGCCCTTACAATTACCTCTATGTAGCGCATCCCCTTTTCCTTTGTATATAATTATTTACTATTGCACCTTTGTGCCAATCCTCGGGGATTTTCTCCTCTTTCATAATGGTGTTTATTATCTCAGTGACTAAGCTTACACCAGTCTCCCCTGAGGCTTTTATCATCTCAGCGACAATGTCAGAGCACCCTGGAGCTATAGAGAAGAGGATGGTTTTAGGTGTAATTGTGGTGGTGGTGGAGTAAGTAGGCAGTGGTTATGGTGGTGTATATCTTAGTGAGGGTGGCTGTAGAGAAGAGGATGGTTTTAGGTGTAGTTTTGGTGGAGTAAGTAGGTATGGTGGTGTATACTGTATTTCAGTGGCTGTAGAGGACAAGATGGTGGTGGGAGTTGTTGTGGTGATGGGGGTGGAGTAAGTGAGTTATGGTTGTTGTTGTTGTTGTTGTTGCTGTTCCCCAGGCTGTCTGGCCGAGCAGCCCCATGGTCCCGAGCAAGGTCAAGGCCATAACCGAGCGTCTCCACAATACCCTCCCTGCTTACCACTAATAGAGCCTAGGTGACTGAAGCCACTCCAAAGACAGGGAGCTGAGGAGGGTGCGGAAACGCCCAGGAAACCAGAGCCCCACCCAAGGCCCTGTGCCCCTCAGCAATTATAAATGGAAAGTTCAGGGGCAAAGGAAAAATGTGACACTTTGGCTCCCAATCTACCATCCTCTAGGTTGGCAGTAGGGAGGTCAATCCACGGAAGAGACACCGTCACTTGATATCTAGAAAGTATATAAGTAAAAGGAACAGTCAGAGTAAGCTATGGGTATGGTAGAGAACGCTCAGCTCTCACTCAGATAGACCAGCCCATCACCATGGCAGTGAGTTGTAGTAATAATGTGTGGTTATGTTAGTTGGGTGGTTGTAGAAGAGAAAGTGGTGATGGAGAGATAAAACAGTCAATAATATAATTATGAATGGGGAAAAACTATAACATGAACGTTGCAAAATAACAAAGAATATTTGAAACAAAAAAATGCAAGGGGTAATGTATATTTGTATGTAACTATATAATCAGGCATATACCCCACTGCTGTGGGTGGCCGACTCGAGACAGAGCCAGGGGAATATATCAAGATAAAACATACATTTAGCTACAGAAATGGAGGACAAAGGCGTGTACTCATAGAGTTAGAACAAAACGAGAATATAAAATAAAATTGCTGAATATGAGATTACACACGACAAAGGAGTAACATAATTATGTAAAAAGAAATATCAGAGAGATCATGTACGAATGAAGAAATAAAAGAAGGGAGAAATATGGCAAGGATTTGAGTATGTGATATGGTGGTGTGAATAAAAGCTATATAGATATGTTAGCATCTGGATTCAGATAAGTGTGAATCAATAGACTACTAATATGGGTAAGGTGAGTGTAGGCAAAGTGACCATTATAATTGAATAGAACTACCGTAAACAGGAAGCCAGACTCAATTCCCCAAACTACTCTTAAGTACTACTGTTCTGTAAAGCGTCCCTGACAATCTCACTCACACAGACTAAACCAATTGAAGCCTTGCATTCCGACACATTCACCCATATAAGAACAAACAAAGCCACACAAACAATTTAGAGCCGATCCTTATCAAAATATGATATCTGATCTGAATTATTATTTGTTTAGTAAGAAATTTACTATTAATGTGATAATTGTATGGTATAATTTTTGGAAATAAATCGAGACACTTTACTAGGAAGATTCGTGACTATTGGGGTAAAAATGTGTATCAATTTTAAATAAGGTGAACAATTAATGAAATCATAACTTCATTTCTAATGAGCATCATATCTGAATGTGTAATAGAGAATATTGTAAAATTGAATTTACATTATATGAACGAGTAAGTGTATGTATGTGTGTCCTCAAACAAATTGCTATTCACATAAGGATACCATATCCAGACGTGATATAGAGACAGAAATATCATTGTACTAACATCGACCTACTGAACCAACACAAAGGGAAGACCAAGGTGGTATATAGTTCACGGCCAGCTGCTCACAGATACATTATACCCCACGGTACACACACACACACCTTTCGGGACTTCGGTGAGACCTATTCTATTGTGTTAGACATGTCGAAGGCCTTTGATAGAGTCTGGGACAAATCTCTAAATTTTAAACTACTTTCCTTCGGTTTCTATCCCTCCATCTGTGCCTTTGTCTCTAATTTCCTTTTCGATCATTCCATAGCTGCGGTTGTGGACGGCCATCGTTCACTTCCTCATCCTATCGACTCCGGTGTTCCTCAGGGATCTGTCCTACCTCTTATTCTCTTTCTAATTTTCATAAATGATCTTCTCAACTGTACCTCCAGTTCTATCCATTTATATGCAGACGACTCTACCTTACACTATTCAATTTAGTTTCCCAGAATGCCCCAGCCAGCAATCCCTTAAAAGCAACCGTAATGAAGCCATAGAACACTTATCTTCTGATCTAACTACCATATCCAATTGGGGCAGAGAAAACCTTTTTGCCTTTAATGCTTCCAAAATCCAATTTCTCCATCTATCTACCCGCCGTGAACTCCCGGAGGACTATCACTTGGTCTTCAACAATACACAAATCAACCCTTCATCTTATCTCAGTATTCTCGGTATCTCTTTTTCTTCTGCCCTCTTTTGGAAGAACCATATTATCAGTCTTGCTAAGGTGGACTCCCAGAAGTTGGGTGCGCTCAACCGCCTCAAGGGGTTCTTTACCCCTGTTCAGCTTCTTGCTCTGTACAAGGGCACAGAGCGTCCTTGTATGAGTTTTTTCACATGTGTGGGGAGGATCCTCTCACACAGCACTTTTAGACAAAGCAGCAAGGAAAGCCTTTCGTATCGTTTCAGTACATACCACCTCCTCTACGTAGGGTACGTAGTACCCGTCTTGCAACACAATCCCACCCCTACTCTGTACAACTCTCTAACTTAAGAGTGAAACGTTACTCCCAATCATTCTTCTATTCAACAGCTAAGCTCTGGAACTCTCTCCCTGAATCCATATTTCCCTCATTCTATTACTTAAATTGTTTCAAACTCTGTGTGATCAGACATTTTGGCTCGAACGTCCCTTGATTTTGGCCCTGTCACTCTTTTAACTCTGGGGGAAGCACTCGTCACAGGCAGTTTTTCCTTTTGTCTCCCTCATCCACATAGACATAAACAAATGTATAAATTGCTATTACTATTATCCTCAGAAAATATTAAAAAAAATTCCCCGGACTACGTATATAACCAGTAAACAGTAGGGACAACGTTCACACCATTTGACTAGGAAACCTTCAAGAACCTTTATTCCTGTAAATAACAAAGAGAGGCGGTTGTGATAAGACTAATGATGGTAGGGTAGAAGGAAGACAATACAGACAAGGGTTGGTATATGGAGTGACAAAGATGATAACGGGTTAAAGTTGGCCAGTGAAACACTTCAGACGTGTGAAGAAGATATTGAAGTGAAAGAGATATGTTAGATACAAGATCAGGTATACAATGTGGGACGGGGATAATCCGGGATATTGTGGACAAAAGTCAGACAGTCAACGATATGAATGGTCATTATGGGAGAGTTTGTGACACCATGACTGGGACTGATGGTGCTGGCTTGTTGTGTGTGTGATGATCTGGCATACATTCAAACCATGCTGACTGTTGTTAGTATTATTAAGATTTTGTGTTTTAGGTATACTCTCTTTCTTCCTATAATTAACTAGCAACAGAAACAATCAATGTTAACCAGACCACAGTCCAAGGCCAGTATATTCTGCTTCAATAACCTTTACCGTGTCCCGTCCATCCCATCAAACGTCTTCCCCTAATCTTCATTAACTTTCTGTGAGGAGGGTAGGCGGGAGAGAAGATAGTAATGATAAGAAGAAGGAAGGTGTGGTGGTATTGGAGTGAGCTAGAGTGAGGGAGCATCGTTAACTGTTAGAGATTAATGTTGGATGATAATGAGCTGGGAGTGTTTAGCCAGGGGATGCGAAGGTTGTGGAGATATAGAGTGAGAAAGGTGTACTCACCTAATTGTAGTATACAGGATTTGAGTTTTTAGGCTTGTATTGACCCGCCTCCAAAGATTCTGTTATCTAATTTGGCTTTAAAAATGTGGATATTCCCCGCACCCACCACTTCATCATCCAACTGATTCCACATATTAATACTTCTATATGGAAAGCTGAATTTCCTCACATCTCCTTTACATCTACCTTTCTTTAACTTGCAACTATGTCCTCTAGTCCTCCCTTTATCTCCCTCGATAAAGTCCTCCTTGTCTATCCTTTCCAATCCCCTAACACATTTATACATCATAATCATATCCCCTCTTGCTCTTCTCTCACTTAGAGTTGGCAAATTCAGTCTCTCTAATCTCTCTTCATATGTCAGTTCTCTTAGTTCTGGAATCATCTTCGTTGCAGCTCTCTGTACTTTCTCCAACTTAATTATGTGTTTTTTAAGATGGGGTGACCACACCACTGCCGCATATTCCAATTTAGGTCTCGCCATTGATTTTATTATATTTACTAACATCTCTTCATTCAAATAGTTGAATGCTATTTTTACTTTATTCAACAGGCCATAAGCTTCTCCCACAATTTTGTTAATTTAGCTCTCGGGTGAAAGATCTCCCTGTATTATAATGCCCAAGTCCTTTTCTTTCTCTGAGGGGTTAATCGTGCATTCTCCTAGTTTATATTCCCAATGAGGTCTTCTTTTACTCACACCCCCTTCCATCACATGACATTTATCTTTGTTAAAATCTAATTTCCATATCTTGCTCCATCGGTCTATCTTATCCAGATCACTCTGTAGCTCTCTACAACTGTTTTCGTCCACTATATGTTTCATAATTTTTGCATCATCAGAAAACATATTCATGTATGCATTTATTTCCTCTGGCATGTCATTTATATAGACCAGAAACATAATTGGGGCCAACACTGATCCCTGTGGAACTCCGCTTGTAACATCCCTCCATGTTGATAAGCTGTCTCTTATCATGGTTCTCATCTGTCTTCCCGAGAGATAGTCCCCATCCACTTTAACAAATTACCCTGAACCCCTCCAAACTTCTTCAACTTCCATCTAAGTCTACTATGAGGAACTCTGTGTAGGGGAGGGGAGAGGGGGCGAGAAACGATTAGTACCGTATAATGAAGGACGACGAGGACTTGGGTGTGCATCAAAATGAAGTAGATATCAAATATATTAGGATTAATGAATGTTTTTCGAGGTGAAGGAACACCGAATAGGTGTAGCAGGAGCGAGAGAATTAATGTGAGATTAACAACACCTTTATTGAATATTGAAGAGAGGTAACATTGAGTTAGATTTGCCTTTTTAGAAGAAATTACCAGGATAATTGGGGGTGTTATAGCATCTTAGTTCTGAATCATGACTCCTGTAAGCTCGTTATTTACCGAGTTGGGGACGTATATGTACTCCTAGTTCTGAATCATAACTACCGGTATTCTAAGCTCGTTATTTACCAAGTTGGGGACGTATATGTAGTCCTAGTTCTGAATCATAACTACCGGTATTCTAAGCTCGTTATTTACCAAGTTGGGGACGTATATGTACTCCTAGTTCTGAATCATAACTACCGGTATTCTAAGCTCGTTATTTACCAAGTTGGGTACGCATATGTAGTCCTAGTTCTGAATCATAACTACCTGTACTCTAAGCTCGTTATTTACCGAGTTGGGTACGTATAATTATGTAGTCCTAGTTCTGAATCATAACTACTCTAAGGGTTTTAATTAGCGACTCTGTTCTTCAGAGCAGTAACTCTATTTGTTGTAATAGTTTATCTATTACTTCCATTGTTATTACATTAAGTTTGTGGAATCTAATCATTGTGTCTTTGCGTAGTTATTATATTCTCTCTCTCTCTCTCTCTCTCTCTCTCTCTCTCTCTCTCTCTCTCTCTCTCTCTCTCTCTCTCTCTCTCTCTCTCTCTCTTTCTCTCTTCCAAGCCATTAGACAATGATTAGACCTTCATTACCAGGGTTTAAGAGAAGGCAGGCCAGTATAGTATCTCAACTGCCAACCTATCTCGCTCTTTACACATAACCCCTCAAGTTCATCAACTCCATAAATTCATATCATGTACATGGTAAATTAAGACATTTATGCAATAATTACTATCTACCATAAGCCTTGGCTTGGAGTAGTGAACACAAATCTCGTTGAAAGTTAATCGGTGAAAGGCGAGAACACTCTTAAGAGGTTTTGGTGGGCAAAGGCAACGAACCTCTTAAGATCCAAGGCCTAAAAAAAGCCTTTTAACCCATTGACTGCAGGTGACGTTCCTGAATGTTCTGGCAATTTACAGCAATTTCCAGGCTTTAAAAGCCTGTAAAAGCCGTAGAAATCGAGTGTCAGTGGGCGGGAGCGTGAGGGACCCTCAGAGCAGCGAACGGCTCACTGAGGTAGACTGTGTCTCGCGCGGGTGTCTCACTGCCTGTCACAACAGTGTTGCCGAGAGAGCAAGTGCTAATAAATAGCGGGTTTCCCGCGTTTCTATGGCACCGCTGCAGGTGAACCAGGCCACCTACGAAGCCCGTTCTGGTCTCATTTTGAAGCTATTTTCGCCTAGTTTTCGGCAGAATACAGTTCATTTAACCCGTCCAGCCCCGGCTAGTTTTGTAATGTTTGTTCACCAGAACCCGGCCGGTTTTCAAAAAATGGTTTTATTCCAGAAACAATAGCGAATGGGTTAGGAATGAAGGAAAAACCACGAAAAACAGCTCAAAAAGCTTAAAGAATGGTCCTACAGAGCCCCCGAAAACGTATTTTACAAGAGTAAAAAATTGAAGGCAATTACCCCAAAAAAACAGGTTATTGCGCGCTCACGCGCACGCACGTGGACTTTGAGAGTTTTCAACCATCGGCACGGTTGCGTGGGATACGTACGCAGTTCCCATACAAATCTGAGCCCTCTTGAGTGGCTACACCTGAGGTTACGGTCGGCGCAATTAGGGTGACGCGCCAGGCGCAGTCTCTGGGGCTGTGCGTTACATACATCGCCGACGCATCAGGCGCGTCGCTGGGGCTGTACGGGTTAATGCAGATGCTTTATTAATCATTCAGGAGTGCCTGAATATGCTCTAAATCCCAAATATAGCCGCAGCATGTGTTAAAAGGCCCCAGTAGCACTCAAAACAAAGGAATGTGTGATTAAGTGATATAACTCCCTTCCATACCTCCTATCACTCCTCCACATGTGTCAAAACCCCCTCCTTCCCCCCCTTAAATTATTACCTATTTTTCCTCTTATTTCCTTGTTTATCGGTTTATTTACCACGCCAACATCTTGAATCCGGTTCCAAGGCGTGTTCCTGCGCCTACCGAGTGCGTGCTGAGTGAGAGAGATTGTGAGAGAGAGACTCAGTCTGCTTCTAGGCTTCAGAGAGGGAGGGTATACGTCGCGTCCGCCTCACATTTCATGACTGGACGCTCGGCAATAATTCGCGATTTACACACCCTAACTGCTTTTCCCACTTGTTTTATTACTGTTGCATGTTAATATCTTCATATTAAACGTAAAATAGGCGCATATGAATAAACAATAACGATATTTATCGTAAAATGACTATTTTAGGCCTAATATTGCCGCCTAGCAGTAGGGTGTTCACTACATACAGCTCTCGCATTAGAGGTTAACTGGAACAAATAAATATGTATTTATATAATATACTGGCCTTGATCACACACTGCATCCTAGGCCTTACACGGGGAGTCCACTACATGACAAGAGTGGCCATTTGGTTATGTTGACACAAATTCAGCCAAATGGTTGGTAATGACACCACTCATCTTGTCGACAACCCTGCCACAGAGAGAGGGCTGGTCCTAAAACGCTAATCAGATAACCTTTTCTTCCTTAACCCTTTCACGCACATATGACACAGAGGTTGCCAGATTAGCAATAAGAAATAGAGTTCTCTCACTCTTATAATTACCTCTCCAAAATTAGTTTTCTGTCCACAGCTAACTCAAAGACAACTGCAGAGGTTGAAGTAACTAAACTAAAGGTTTCTAAATACCCCTGATGGTAACAAAGGCTTTAACCCTTAACTAGCGGCCCACAACATAAGTCGAGTATAATAAATTTGGACTATCTGGCGGTGCGCGACATAGGTCGTGTGGCAATTTCAGCACGTAATGTTGCTGAGAGAGAGAGACAAGTGGTGGCAGGAGAGTAGCGAGCGTATGATTGCTCCAGACCACTGCGGCGAACCTACTGACATGAATCCCACCTCCTCCCTCCCTCTCTCACTCGCTACATACTGAATTGTATGGTGTGACGCATGTCGAGTATGAGCATGCTGTACAGAACGCCCAGTCAGGCCCCACTCTCGCTAGGATCGTCAGGGCAGGAACTTTGGCTGTAGTCTGTGTAGAGTTTCCTAACTTAGTTTATGTGAGCCGTTGTACTATAAGTATTATAAATATGTATTTTGTTTTCATCTGAGTCAACGAGTTCTATTTTATATCATTAGTTATAAGTATTGTGTGTGGGACTTATATGTAATGATGAGAGGAGAGAGAGAGAGATATTACGTAACGGGGACCAGTGAGTGCGCCACGCAGGCAGATAGGCCTAATTCCCTCCTCCCTTCCTCCCTCTCAGAGCGTGGGAAATCCTTTGTCGATCCCAGATTGAGAGAGAATATGACGTCATGATTGCCAGTGGGCGGTCCTTAAGTAGTTTGAGATATGCCGCTAGAGGGCCGAGTATAAAAAGAGAGGTTCGTGCCACCAGCCATCAGAACTCATCAGGCAAAGCGACTTCTCATATCCCTTGCAACTATCCATATTCTTCCGACTGATGTGAACTTTCTCTACTCTCTGAACAGCCTATCTTCTTCTCTTCTCGTCCCTGTTTAACCTCCATGACCCCTTTGGTGCAGATTTAGTCAGCCAAAGTATTATCGCTTGAGTTCTCACGAGATAAGTGCCTGTTAGATAGCCTATTTTTGGAAGGGTTAACTAGAATAGGATTGATTGATGTTTGTTGCACTCGTATATGCATTTCCCTGTGTGCGATTATTCATGTTCCTGTTTTCTGCTGGTTTAGGCAATGCTAGACTGGGATAGGGTTTCTGAGTTGTGATTTCCTATGAGTACTAGGTTGCGGTTGAACCAGTACAATTGCAACGGAGACGTGGAACGCCTAGGTGGTCTTTCTGACTGTGTACCGTGGGAGTTTAGCACTGTGTTGCGAGTGAGGGCTTTTGCCTGTGCCACCCAACACTGTGCTATCTCATTTGCTTGACTTTGAGAGGATCGCCAGGAGAGAACCAGATACTAGTGATCTGGATCTCTCAAGAGAGCATCCCGTCAATTACCGTAATTTGGCCGCACAGTCTTAAGGACCTCGCTAGGCTACGAGCCGCTTGCTCAGCCATTGTCTCTTAACCTTAGATATCCCAGCTAGACTTTGCTCGACCAGCAGATACAGTATAGTATTGAAGCTTCTCCTTATGTATATTATTGTTTAAGCACTATTGATTTCATGTGTGGCACGCTTAGCTACTTCAGAGATTAGTGGCCCACGAGCACAATCTTAGTAGGCTATTGCCAGTGCATTGTCGGAGTACTTCTTCTTAATGTTTGCCATATCCTATTGCTTATTCTTATAATTCTTCTTATGTCAATTTAAAGCCTTTAATTACCAGTGAGTTATTCATTAAATTGCTGTTCAAAATCCGATACTTACTTCTTATGAGTATTCGAGAAGCATCTAACTTATCAGAAGATTCCTTGCTTGATGCTCGAGGACTATTGTTTAACGTAACGTAATAGTGCCGATCCGAAGTAGAGGGTGGAGGACTTCTTAAGTTCTTAGTTCAAGGGTGGATTACTTCGGCTTCGGCCAACACTATTCTTTAGTGTTGTAGTACTTTCTTCTTTGTTTGATTGTTGACCAGACTAGATAACTCCCGTCTTGTTATTAGTCTGTTGTGTGAAACGCTAGTACCGAGTTCTTGTATACCCCGTTATAGCAGATAGAACTCTGGAGGGTAGTGGCGTTTTTTGTTCGGCTGGCAGTACTCTGGGGTTGGGATCGTGTGTTTCCGTTGTGGCAGCGAGCCATACTCGAGTCCTGTGTAAGAGCCCTAGTGTACCCGAGTGCCCGGTCGTAACAAATGGCGACCTTGCTTAGGATTTTGTGAACAGTATAATTTTTTGCAGAGTTGTACAACATTTGTTTGTTCGTACTTTAGCGTACATATTGAAGAATATTTTTTTTTTGTAAGGCAATTAGGAGAGCATTTAAGAGACTCCAGTTAATTTAGTAATTAGTGCTTGCATAAGGGAGTTTAACACTTTTGTCTCGAGAATTTTTTGGTGAACTTCAGTATGTCGGGCCCTAGTACTGACGAGGAGCGAGAGATGCTAAGTGAGGAGGTGCCGTTAGTAACTAGTGAGGAGGATGCTAGACTTTTTGTGAGTAAGCAGTACCATGTGACGGAGGAGAGGCTGACTGGGGTGAATGTTTATGGCTTGCACCTGATAGCCAAGGTTTTGGGTCTATCCAATGTAGGAGGGATGTCCAAGGGGGAGCTGATTTCCTGGGTGTTGCGTGGGCGACATGGGGTTTCGGAGGAGAGGGCGTTTGGGGGGGTTCCTCCCCAGATCCCCTCTCACTCGACTCCCACAGTGCCGTCCACTCAGTTGCCGGAGGTTAGCACTCTCCCACAGAGGGATGAGCATTGGAAGATTGGAGTGCCCTCGGGCGGTGCGTATGGTGGTTCCCCAGTTCTTGCCCCCCCTCCTTCAGTAGTGGCAGCTCCCTCTTCCGGCCTGTCTCCTGAGATGATATTTAAACTCGAGCTTGCTAAAATGGAGAATGAGGCTAGGAAGCAGGAGATGGAGAATGAGGCTAGGAAGCAGGAGATGGAGAATGAGTCTAGGAAGCAGGAGAATGAGGCTAGGAAGCAGGAGATTGAGGTTGAGGCTAGGAGGCATGAGATTGAGGCTGAGACTAGGAGGCATGAGGCTGAGCTTAGATACGACTCAGAGAAATATTGTGCTCAAATAGATTTAGATAAGACTCGTGCAGAGTCGACAGGGATTCGGATGGGCCGTGAGGGCCAAGTAAGAGAACAGTCCTTGTCCCACTTAGTCAAATTGGTGCCGGCATTTAGTGAAACTGAAGTCACAGAATTTTTTAATCGTTTTGAGAAGAAGTGTAGGGAGCATAATTGGCCTGAGGAGAAGTGGGCAGCTCTAGTCTCCTCCAGACTTACGGGTAAGGGTCTGAAGGCTTATGATGCACTGCCTTTAGAGTCTTGCATTGACTACCCAGAATTGAAGAGAGCTGTCCTACGGGCATACGAGTTGCAACCAGAAACATATCGATTGAAGTTTCGGGGTGTTACAAAGACTAGGGAGGCGACCTTTCTTGAACATGCCCGGGACTTAAAAGATGCACTTACAAACTGGACACGTTCTGAGAAAGCTGAGACGGCCGAACAGTTGACTGAGCTGTTTCTGCTCGAGCAGTTTTATAAGTGTACAGGTGCAGAAATGACTTTAACTATTAAAGAAAAGAATCCAAAAACTCTACAGGAGGCAGCTGAGATGGCTGACCTCCGGCTATCATTAATTCGTGGGTGCGGGTCTGCCCAGCGTAGTGAGGCAGGTAACAAGGGGCGTGACGCCCCACCCCCCCGAGTTAGTAATATATCTTATGCAAACAAGTACAAGAGTTATGATACCAAGACTGACCACAAGACTAGCACCGTCCCATTTAAGAAGGGGCCGGGCCCTTCCCAGTACCAAGGGAAGCCCAAAGGGGAGTTAGAGTGTTATCAATGTCATAAAAAGGGGCACTTTGCAAGAGTCTGTCCTAGCAAACCACCTACAGCAGCTGTGTCTTTGGCCTGCAACATTGGTGTGTCTCTGAAGCCTTCTGAGTTTGCCCGGGGCAGTTCGTCAGAGGCTGAGGCACAGCCAATGCAGAAGCACCTGGGAGGCTCGAACCCTGCTCAGGATGTTTTTTGCGACCATAGAGGACGGGGTTGCGTGATGTGGGCGGGGCGCAAGCATGGAGTAGAGGTCTTGCGTGATACAGGTGCTTCCCAGACTTTGATGAAAAACTTGACTGGCTACCCTATAAATGCGGCTCGGGTGGTGGTGGTGCAGGGTATTAATGCAACTCGGTCATACCCGCTGGTGCGGTTGGAGTTGGAGGTGGATGGTGTGGCACGTGAATTGGATGTTGGGATTGTGGAGAAACTGCCAGTGGAGGGCGTCGACCTTCTTCTCGGCAACGACTTTGCAATGCCCGCTTCTGAGGTTCTACCCTTAGTCGTTGCCGAGAGGCCGGCCGACGTGAGTAGGGAAGAGCGAGAGTGGGTCGAGCGGTGCCAGGCACAACCCATGGCGTGTGCTGTCACCCGAGCTCGGGCAGCTAAAGTGTCACAGCCTAGTCCTCCGTCTTCAGACCAGCAGAGGAACGATCAACAGGAGGAGGCTAAAGCTGGAGTTGGTTTTAAGAGTTTTGACTCGGCGGCTCTCCTGGGTGATTCAGTATTAGCACCATTACTTAGTTCTGGAGTAGCCCCTGGGCCTGTCATCGAGAGTGACGAGGCTGGGCATGACGAGTCTCCACGACAGCAACGTTATGAACATCGAGAGAGACAGAGGGAGCAGCTCAGTATCGGGGAGGGTCATGCATTGCTCCGGGAGCAGTTAGATCGCTTGGCACCCTCAGATATACGTCGGTTGCAGCTGGAGGACCCTGAGCTCCAAACGTGTGCTAATGGAGCTGTGGAGCTCGACGAGGACGGTGATGCACAGCCGGGAGATTTTTTTTATTTAGATGGCATCCTGTATCGGCGTTTTCAAGACCCTAACCGTAGCTGGAAGATGGGGTCCGGGGTAGTGGACCAGTTGATGGTGCCGCGGGAGTGCAGGGATAGCCTACTGAGTTTGGCGCATGACACACCGCTGGCAGGACATTTGGGGGTAAGAAAAACGGTGGCGGCTTTGGGGAAGTTGTTTTGGTGGCCGGGGATGAAGTCTCATGTGCAGTCCTGGATAAACTCATGTGATATTTGTCAACGGGTCGGGAAACCAAACCAAGTTATTCCTAAAGCTCCGTTGCACCCTATTCCTGTAATTGGGCCACCTTTTAGTAAGATTGTTGTTGACATGGTTGGTCCCCTCCCTCCCACAAAGGCTGGTAATAAATTTTTGTTAACCATCATGGATGTTGCCACTAGATACCCCGATGCACCCCATGAAAAACGGCATGGCTAAGACGGTAGTCAGTAACTTGTTGTGGTACTTTTCAAGGTACGGGTACCCGGAGGAGATTCAGTCTGATCAGGGGTCCAATTTCACCTCCAATCTCTTTAAGCAAACAATGCAACAGCATGGAATACGGGCGGTGGTATCGTCAGCGTATCACCCTGAGAGCCAAGGGGTGCTTGAGCGGTGGCATGCCACCCTTAAAAGCATGCTCAGGTGTTATTGTGCTGATAACGGAAGAGATTGGGATCTTGGATTGCCGTATGTACTGTTTGCTGCTCGGGAAGTGCCTGGTGAGAGCCTGGGATTTAGTCCAAACGAGCTGATTTTTGGACACCGAGTCAGGGGCCCCCTTAATATGCTGCGGGAAATTTGGGAAGGAACTGTGCCGCCTTGTTCCTTGTTGAAGTATGTGTTTGAAAGCCGTGAGCGCATGCTTAAGAGTCTGGAGATGGCAGGTCGGAATTTAACAGGGTCACAAGCTTTAATGAAGGACAGGTATGATCGCAAAGTGAAGCTCCGGGAGTTCATTGTGGGACAGGAGGTGTTGATTTTGTTGCCTTTGGTGGGTAACCCCTTGTCGGCGAAGTATACTGGACCCTATAAAATTGTGGAGAAAATTTCGGACCTAGATTACCTTGTTGCCACTCCAGACAGGAGGAAGAAGAATCAGTTATGTCACGTGAACCTGATAAAAGAGTATGTGAGGCGCCCCTCTGAGCCTCTCACTGTCCCTGTGTTGGCTTGTTGCGGCCGTGGTGGAGAAGGAGAGGGGGACAGTCAAGCTTCAGAGGAGGATAGCTGGGATCACCATGTTTCAGCGGATCAGTGGGCGGGGAACTCGAGCCTAAGGGCTGACGAGGCTATAGCCCATTTGCCTGAGCCGCAATTTGAAGCTATCCGTCAGTTGCTCGGTTTATACCCCACTGTATTCGCTGAACATCCAGGCCTCACTACTCAGGCTATGCATGATGTTGACGTGGGGCACCATCTACCCTTTAAGTCAATCCCATACCGTGTGCCCCCCATAAAACTACCCGCTCTGAGGGATGAGTTGGAGTATATGCTCGGTAGAGGGTTGATAGAGAAAGGTACCGTTAAATGGACTTCCCCCGTAACACTGCAGCCTAAACCAGATGGCAAGGTACGCTTCTGTATTGATTTCCGTAGGCTAAACGGTTTGACTCCAACTAACCCATATCCTCTTCCTCGGGTTGATGATAGTGTTGATAAAATTGGTAATGCTCGGTTTTTGTCTAAAGTTGATTTAGTAAAAGGTTACTGGCAAGTACCTTTGTCCGAGCGCGCTAAAGAGGTATGTGGTTTTGTGGTGGACGGGAGTACTTACCGGTGTAATGTTATGCCCTACGGACTTAAGAATGCACCAGCAACGTTTCAGAACCTGATGAATGAAATTGTCAAGGACATTCCAAATTGCACCGTATACTTGGACGATGTAATCATTTATGATGACGACTTTGAGAGCCATTGTGAGCACCTGGAGACCTTGTTCCGGAAACTTAGTGAAGCAAGTCTGGTAGTAAATTTGGCAAAGTGTGACTTCGTAAAAGCCACTGTGCAGTACCTTGGGTTTGTAGTGGGAAGGGGACAGGTGTGCCCTCCTCAGAACAAGGTACAGGCTATCAATAAATTTCCGCACCCAACCACCAAGAAGCAGATCATGAGATTCTTGGGTATGATAGGCTACTACAGACGCTTTATAAAAGGTTACTCTACGGTGTTGGCACCTCTCACAGATTTGTTATCTAAAGACAAAAAGTTTTTGTGGGCGCCTGAGTGTGAAAAGGCTTTTAATTTAGTGAAGCATTTGCTGTGTACTCACCCGATACTCAGGGCCCCAGACTTTAACAGGCCTTTTCAGCTGGCAACAGATGCTAGTGGTGTAGGGGCTGGTGCCGTCTTGCTACAGACAGACAATGAAGGTGTGGAACACCCAGTAAGTTTCTTTTCTAAGAAGTTCAATGCTGCACAAAAGAACTATTCTACAATAGAAAAGGAATTACTGGCGATTGTGCTGTCACTCAGGCACTTCGAGGTGTATGTTCCAGCCTATGGCCCAGTCGTGGTTATCTACACTGATCATCACCCTTTGAGATTCCTAAATCAATTTCACAATCGCAATATGAGACTGACCCGGTGGTCATTGATGTTGCAGGAGTATAACCTGGACATCCGGCATATTGCGGGATGTGACAATGTGATTGCGGATTGTTTATCGAGGGTAGATGATCAGTCGTAGGCTATCACAGGTGTATGATCCCGAAGAGATTGACACACGGGTAGCCTCCTGCTTTGGTTTGAGTAGTATTTTGCGCTTGGTGCTTGTTGGCTCGCGGTTGTAGCCCAGCGTATTGGGTCGTAAAGCAGGATTGTTGAGCGTTTGGTATAGAAGAAAATAGGCTGCCCTTATAGTGCAGCCGGAAAAAAACATATTAAAATATAAAAATCATATAAAAACTCTTTCTTTTTGATATAGATAATTGTATAAGTTTGTCATAGCCTATAGTGTTTGAGTAGTCCACGAACTATCAAACGGCTGAGCTGCTGTAAGCTCGCTCTGGGAGCATGATATCATGTCTTTTACTATTGTTGGGAGGAGTTATGAAATGTGAATTTTTTTTTTATATAAGATGTGTTTTAGTGATAAACTCAGCGTTGTTTTAGTGCCATGCGGTCGCTGGGTGTGAGGGGTTTGATGGGGTTCTGTATATCAGATTTTAGCTCAGGGTTGAGCAAGTAAAATCTTGGGGGAGGTGTGACGCATGTCGAGTATCAGCATGCTGTACAGAACGCCCAGTCAGGCCCCACCCTCGCTAGGATCGTCAGGGCAGGAACTTTGGCTGTAGTCTGTGTAGAGTTTCCTAACTTAGTTTATGTGAGCCGTTGTACTATAAGTATTATAAATATGTATTTTGTTTTCATCTGAGTCAACGAGTTCTATTTTATATCATTAGTTATAAGTATTGTGTGTGGGACTTATATGTAATGATGAGAGGAGAGAGAGAGAGATGTTACGTAACGGGGACCAGTGAGTGCGCCACGCGGGCAGATAGGCCTAATTCCCTCCTCCCTTCCTCCCTCTCAGAGCGTGGGAAATCCTTTGTCGATCCCAGATTGAGAGAGAATATGACGTCATGATTGCCAGTGGGCGGTCCTTAAGTAGTTTGAGATATGCCGCTAGAGGGCCGAGTATAAAAAGAGAGGTTCTTGCCACCATTTCTTCAGAACTCATCAGGCAAAGCGACCTCTCATATCCCTTGCAACTATCCATATTCTTCCGACTGATGTGAACTTTCTCTACTCTCTGAACAGCCTATCTTCTTCTCTTCTCGTCCCTGTTTAACCTCCATGACCCCTTTGGTGCAGATTTAGTCAGCCAAAGTATTATCGCTTGAGTTCTCACGAGATAAGTGCCTGTTAGATAGCCTATTTTTGGAAGGGTTAACTAGAATAGGATTGATTGATGTTTGTTGCACTCGTATATGCATTTCCCTGTGTGCGATTATTCATGTTCCTGTTTTCTGCTGGTTTAGGCAATGCTAGACTGGGATAGGGTTTCTGAGTTGTGATTTCCTATGAGTACTAGGTTGCGGTTGAACCAGTACAATTGCAACGGAGACGTGGAACGCCTAGGTGGTCTTTCTGACTGTGTACCGTGGGAGTTTAGCACTGTGTTGCGAGTGAGGGCTTTTGCCTATGCCACCCAACACTGTGTTATCTCATTTGCTTGACTTTGAGAGGATCGCCAGGAGAGAACCAGATACTAGTGATCTGGATCTCTCAAGAGAGCATCCCGTCAATTACCGTAATTTGGCCGCACAGTCTTAAGGACCTCGCTAGGCTACGAGCCGCTTGCTCAGCCATTGTCTCTTAACCTTAGATATCCCAGCTAGACTTTGCTCGACCAGCAGATACAGCATAGTATTGAAGCTTCTCCTTATGTATATTATTGTTTAAGCACTATTGATTTCATGTGTGGCACGCTTAGCTACTTCAGAGATTAGTGGCCCACGAGCACAATCTTAGTAGGCTATTGCCAGTGCATTGTCGGAGTACTTCTTCTTAATGTTTGCCATATCCTATTGCTTATTCTTATAATTCTTCTTATGTCAATTTAAAGCCTTTAATTACCCGTGAGTTATTCATTAAATTGCTGTTCAAAATCCGATACTTACTTCTTATGAGTATTCGAGAAGCATCTAACTTATCAGAAGATTCCTTGCTTGATGCTCGAGGACTATTGTTTAACGTAACGTAATAGTGCCGATCCGAAGTAGAGGGTGGAGGACTTCTTAAGTTCTTAGTTCAAGGGTGGATTACTTCGGCTTCGGCCAACACTATTCTTTAGTGTTGTAGTACTTTCTTCTTTGTTTGATTGTTGACCAGACTAGATAACTCCCGTCTTGTTATTAGTCTGTTGTGTGAAACGCTAGTACCGAGTTCTTGTATACCCCGTTATAGCAGATAGAACTCTGGAGGGTAGTGGCGTTTTTTGTTCGGCTGGCAGTACTCTGGGGTTGGGATCGTGTGTTTCCGTTGTGGCAGCGAGCCATACTCGAGTCCTGTGTAAGAGCCCTAGTGTACCCGAGTGCCCGGTCGTAACAACCACGTCTATTACATCACCATCTTCTAGAATTTGCATCCAATCATCTACCACCTTAATTAGCTGTAGTACCGTCGACCTCCCCGGCAAGAATCCGAACTGTCTCCCACTGAAAAGTTGGTTTGACTTCATATGATCCATTATTCCTTCTCTAATTACCGTTTCCATTAGTTTACACACAACACTTGTCAAACTGATTGGTCTATAATTCCCTGGGTCATTTCTCTTTCCCTTCTTAAATATAGCTGTTATGTTCGCCTCTCTCCAGTCCATCGGGATTTGTCCTGTATTAAACGATACCTCAAATAACATTTTCAATGGCTCTACTAACATCTCCCCTCCTTCCTTTATGATTCTTGGGTGTATCCCATCCGGTCCCGGTGACTTACTTCTGTTCATTTTTTCTATAGCCCTTCTTATTCTAGCATGGGAAAACTCTATTAGTTCTAGTGCCGGTGCCTGTTTGATGGGAATAGTAGGCACTGCATCCTCCGACTCCACTGTTAGTACCCCCCCAGCACCTCTGCTTTCTCCTGATCAGTCTCCGCTCTACTCCCATCATTCAACCCCCCTACCAGCTCTGGGATCCCTACTCTTCTTGTTAACTTTTCCTGAATGTACTTCCAGAATATTTTTGGATTATCCTTCACATTTCTAGCTATCTCTCTCTCCCTCTCCTTCACCCCCCTCCTTGTTTCCCACCTTATTTTATTGTTTATTTGTCTGCGTTCCAGATCCACAAGTCTTTTTCTTTTTCTGCTTTGGGAATCACTTAGTTTCCTAGTTTATAATCTTTTCTAGGTCTGTACTTGCTTTTACCCATTTCTAGAGTCTGTGTGTGTGTGTGTGTGTGTGTGTATTTACCTATTTGTAGTATACAGGAGTTGAGCTTTTTAGGCTCGTATTGTCCCGCTTAGCTTATATTTATGCCCCCTAGTTCTACCGTGTGTGTGTGTGTGTGTGTGTGTGTGTGTGTGTGTGTGTGTGTGTGTGTGTGTGTGTGTGTGTGTGTGTGTGTGTGTGTGTGTGTGTGTGTGTGTGTGTGTGTGTGTGTGTGTGTGTGTGTGTGTGTGTGTGTGTGTGTGTGTGTGTGTGTGTGTGTGTGTGTGTGTGTGTGTGTGTGTGTGTGTGTGTGTGTGTGTGTGTGTGTGTGTGTGTGTGTGTGTGTGTGTGTGTGTGTGTGTGTGTGTGTGTGTGTGTGTGTGTGTGTGTGTGTGTGTGTGTGTGTGTGTGTGTGTGTGTGTGTGTGTGTGTGTGTGTGTGTGTGTGTGTGTGTGTGTGTGTGTGTGTGTGTGTGTGTGTGTGTGTGTGTGTGTGTGTGTGTGTGTGTGTGTGTGTGTGTGTGTGTGTGTGTGTGTGTGTGTGTGTGTGTGTGTGTGTGTGTGTGTGTGTGTGTGTGTGTGTGTGTGTGTGTATTTACCTATTTGTATTTACCTATTTGTAGTTTACAGGAATTGAGCAGCGCTCGTGTTGTCCTGTCTTAGTTACTTTATAATCAATCCATTTTACTTAGACAAGTATCGTAATGGATATTCCCAGTTCCCAGTATTTTGGACTAACATATCATAACTTATGTTGCCCTATTTCCATATTTACTTTTATCCAACCTAGATTTGAACATGTTAATGTTCCTCGCTCTCACCACCTCCTCCTCCAAGTTGTTCCAAGTCTCTATACTCCTATATGGGAAGCTGAATTTCTTTGTGTCCTTACGACATCTACCCTTCCTCAGCTTAAACTCGTGCCCTCTTGTCCTTCCATTATCCCTCACGAATAGATCTTCCCTATCTACTCGTTCCAAACTTTTTACTCCCTTGAACATCGTTATTAAGTCGCCTCGTTCCCTTCTCTCTTTCAAGGTAGGCAGTTGTAGTGTCTTAAGTCTTTCCTCATATGTCAACTCCTTCAATCTTGGGATCATCTTCGTTGCTATCCTTTGGACTTTCTCTAATTTGTTTATATGTTTTTTCAAATGTGGTGACCATATCACTGCTGCATATTCTAATCTTGGTCTTATCATAGTCATTATCAATTTTCTTAACATTTCTTCATCCAAATAGTTAAATGCCACTCTCATATTGGTTATTATTCCATATGCTCCTCCAATGATCATGTTAATATGCTTCTCCGGGGATAGATCATCTTGTATTATCACTCCAAGGTCCTTCTCATGCCGTGTTTTGCCGATTATTTCAGTTCCTAATTTGTACACCCAGCTTGGCCTTATCTCACTTGTTCCCACTTCCAAAACATGACACTTTTCTGCATTGAAACTCATTTTCCAGGTTTGTGTGTGTGTGTGTGTGTGTGTGTGTGTGTGTGTGTGTGTGTGTGTGTGTGTGTGTGTGTGTGTGTGTGTGTGTGTGTGTGTGTGTGTGTGTGTGTGTGTGTGTGTGTGTGTGTGTGTGTGTGTGTGTGTGTGTGTGTGTGTGTGTGTGTGTGTGTGTGTGTGTGTGTGTGTGTGTACTCACCTAATTGTAGTATACAGGATTTGAGCCTAAGCTCGTGTTGTCCTGTCTCTCTCTCTACATTTATCCAATTTTGCTTTAAAAGTTTGGATATTTCTTGCTCCCACCACCTCCCCATCCAACTTATTCCAACACTCAATGCTTCTATACGGGAAGCTGAACTTTCTTACATCAGACTTACATATAACTTTCCTCAACTTACAATCATGACCCCTGGTTCTTCCCTCGTCCCTCACCACAAAATCTCCCTTGTCGATCTTCTCAAAACCTTTCACACACTTAAACATCATGATCATGTCACCTCTCTCTCTCCTCTCCCTCAGCGTTGGCAGCTTTAGCCTCTCCAATCTTTCCTCATAAGGCAGGTCTCTAAGGCTAGCTATCATCTTAGTGGCAACTCTCTGAACTCTTTCCAGTTTTTTATTATGTTTTATAAGGTGTGGAGACCACACCACTGCTGCATACTCCAGTCTTGGTCGTATTATTGTCCCTATTATTTTTGCTAACATCTCTTCATCTAAATAATTCAGAGCTATTCTCATGTTAGTCAACACTGCATAGGTTTCACCAGTTATTTTATTTATATGCTGTTCAGGTGACAAGCTGTCTGCCACAACTACCCCTAGGTCTTTTGCTTTCACAGCTTTACTAATTATTTCATCTCCTATTTTATATCCCCAAGAAGGTCTATATTTACTTTTTCCCATCTCAAGAACCTGACACTTACTCGTGTTGAATTCCATTTTCCAAGTTTGACTCCACTCATATAACTTATCTAGGTCTCTCTGTAATTCTTCACAACTACTCCTACTTGTAATATGCTTCATTAATTTTGCATCATCAGCAAACATAGATATATATGAGCCTATTCCCATTTGAAGGTCGTTGATGAAAACCAAAAACATGATTGGAGCCAACACCGATCCTTGAGGCACTCCGCTTTTTACCCTTTTCCACGAGGAGAACTTTCCTTTTATTACTGTTCGCATTTCCCTCCCAATTAAATAGTTTTCCATCCACTTTAATAATACTCCCTCAACCCGCCCCACAGTCCTGAGCTTCCACAACAATCTCTTATGAGGCACCTTATCAAATGCCTTCTTGAAATCTAAGTAAATACAATCCACCCACCCCTCCCTCCCTTGTACAATGTCAATTACCCTATCATAGTAACTCAACAAATTTGTGGTACACGAATGACCTTTTCTGAACCCGAACTGCTTGCTTGAAATTATTTCCCTCTCCTCCAACATACCCACCCATCTTTTTCTAATAATCTTTTCACAAAGCTTGCATATAACACTCGTTAAGGATACCGGTCGATAATTTAGCGGGTCTTCTTTATTTCCACTTTTATATATTGGAGTTATATTTGCTTGTTTCCATTCTAAGGGAAGTTCCCCCTTGTTTAATGAGTGTTGAACAATATTAAAAATAGGTCTCACTAGTTGTTCAGAACATTCTCTCAATACCCATCCAGCAATGTTATCTGGGCCCATAGATTTTCTCACGTCCAATTCTTCTAACAATGATTTTAGTTCATCCTTGTTGACTTCTATCGACTCTAGTCCCTGTATCTCGTTCAATTCCACCACAGGTTCTACATAGTCATCCTCCTCCACAAACACGGATGTTAATGTATCATTCATAATTTCACACATACCCACTGTGTCTTCATATAATTGACCCTCTACCCTAAGCTTTGTTATTTTGTCCTTTATTTTTGTTTTGCCGTTGATATAACTATAGAACAGTTTGGGTTCTTTATTACATTTGTTTACTATATCTTTTTCAAAGTTCTTTTTCTCCTCTCTTATAGTCCTGACATAGTTGTTTCTAGCATTCTTATACTCATTCCATTTTTCCTCAGTGTGTCTCCTTCTCACTTTATTCCATGCAGAGTCCTTTTTGTTCTGGGCAATGTGACATCGCATGTTAAACCACTCTTTCTCCTTAACCGGCTTTCTATCCTTAAATGTTGGTACATATTTATCTGTGTGTGTGTGTGTGTGTGTGTGTGTGTGTGTGTGTGTGTGTGTGTGTGTGTGTGTGTGTGTGTGTGTGTGTGTGTGTGTGTGTGTGTGTGTGTGTGTGTGTGTGTGTGTGTGTGTGTGTGTGTGTGTGTGTGTGTGTGTGTGTGTGTGTGTGTGTGTGTGTGTGTGTGTGTGTGTGTGTATTTACCTATTTGTATTTACCTATTTGTAGTTTACAGGAATTGAGCAGCGCTCGTGTTGTCCTGTCTTAGTTACTTTATAATCAATCCATTTTACTTAGACAAGTATCGTAATGGATATTCCCAGTTCCCAGTATTTTGGACTAACATATCATAACTTATGTTGCCCTATTTCCATATTTACTTTTATCCAACCTAGATTTGAACATGTTAATGTTCCTCGCTCTCACCACCTCCTCCTCCAAGTTGTTCCAAGTCTCTATACTCCTATATGGGAAGCTGAATTTCTTTGTGTCCTTACGACATCTGCCCTTCCTCAGCTTAAACTCGTGCCCTCTTGTCCTTCCATTATCCCTCACGAATAGATCTTCCCTATCTACTCGTTCCAAACTTTTTACTCCCTTGAACATCGTTATTAAGTCGCCTCGTTCCCTTCTCTCTTTCAAGGTAGGCAGTTGTAGTGTCTTAAGTCTTTCCTCATATGTCAACTCCTTCAATCTTGGGATCATCTTCGTTGCTATCCTTTGGACTTTCTCTAATTTGTTTATATGTTTTTTCAAATGTGGTGACCATATCACTGCTGCATATTCTAATCTTGGTCTTATCATAGTCATTATCAATTTTCTTAACATTTCTTCATCCAAATAGTTAAATGCCACTCTCATATTGGTTATTATTCCATATGCTCCTCCAATGATCATGTTCATATGCTTCTCCGAGGATAGATCATCTTGTATTATCACTCCAAGGTCCTTCTCATGCCGTGTTTTGCCGATTATTTCAGTTCCTAATTTGTACACCCAGCTTGGCCTTATCTCACTTGTTCCCACTTCCAAAACATGACACTTTTCTGCATTGAAACTCATTTTCCAGGTTTGGCTCCATCTGTGCAACTCATCTAGGTCCTTTTGAAGATCCTGACAACTTTCTATACAGGTGACATTCTTCATGATCTTAGCGTCATCCGCAAACATATTCATATGACTATTCAAGTTTTCTGGCATGTCGTTTACATAAAGTAGGAACATTATCGGACCCAACACTGATCCCTGTGGTACTCCGCTCGTCACACTCCTCCACTGTGAATATTCGTCTCGTATCGTGGTCCTCATTTCTCTTCCTATTAAAAAGTTTTCCATCCATTTTAACATCCTACCATGTACACCTCCAACAACCTGCAATTTCCACAATAACCTTTTGTGAGGCACCCTGTCAAAGGCCTTTTTCAGGTCCAGGTAAACACAGTCAACCCATCCCTCTCTCTCCTGTGTAACATCTACAACTCTGCTATAAAAGCTTAATAAATTAGATACACAAGATCTCCCTTCCCTGAATCCAAATTGTTTCTCGCTAAGCACCCCCTGTCCCTCAATGAAGTGTGTCCACTTTTTCCTTATAATTTTCTCACAAATTTTACAAACAATGCTGGTGAGGGACACCGGTCTGTAGTTAAGCGGATTTTCTCTGTCTCCTCCTTTGTAAATTGGTACTATGTTAGCTCTCTTCCATTCCACTGGCAGGTCTCCCTCATTCAGTGAAGATTTGATGATTTCATAGATTGGTTCCATAACTCTTCCGCACATTCTTTGAGGATCCATCCAGCCACTCCATCTGGTCCCATTGATTTCCTCACGTCCAAATCCTGCATCAATTTCAGCACTTCACTTTTTGTCACTTTCATTTCAGGCATCTGTGGTGTTCTCATTTCTCTATTAGGTTCTATAAACTCCTCCTCTTTTACAAACACTGACTGAAGCTTTTCATTCATAACTTCACACAATTCTTTATCTTTCTCATAGCTGTTTGTTCCAACTCTTAGTCTGACAATACCTTCTTTTGTTTTTATTTTTCCATTTACAAATCTATAAAATAGTTTTGGCTCATTTTTGCACTTCTCTACAATATTCCTTTCATATTTATATTGTTCCTCGCGTCGTATCTTTACGTATTCATTTCTTTTCTCCTTGTACTTATTCCAGTTATTTTCACTATGTCTCTTCCGTGCTATATTCCAGGCTCGGTTTCTTCTATCCTGTGCCTTACTACATCTTATATTGAACCATTCTTTTTCCTTCTTTACCCCTGATTGGAACCTTGGGACATATTTATGTATCCCTTCTTCATATACTTTCAGGAAAAGTCTATATTTGTCTTGAACCATTTCCAGGCTTTCTAGTTCCTTCCAATTTATACTTTGGAAATAATGTTTCAATGATTTAAAATCAGTTTTAGCATAATTGTATCTATTTATTTTATGTCCTTCCTTTCTCTCCTCATTTTTCCCCAAATCCATCTCCATTTCTAATATCTTGTGATCACTTTTTCCCAAGGGACAACGATAATTTATCTTTCTAACATCATGTGGATCACTGGTGAAGACTAGGTCCAGCCTGGATGGTTCATCCATCCCTCTGATTCGTGTGTTTTCTCTAACATGTTGTGTTAACATGTTTTCTGTTACTAGATTCAATAATTTACTGCCCCAAGATTCATTATTATTTCCCGCATCTAACCCTTCCCAATTGACTTCCTTACAATTGAAATCACCTGTTAATAATAATTTATTTCTCCTATTAAAAAGTATTTTTAGTGCATCTAGAGATTCCGTGATTAGTTGATCATATTTATCCCGCTTCCATGCTCTAGTTTGTGGTGGTATATAAGCCACTGCTATATCAGTTGCTTTGTTGTCCTTGTCTTTTATTGTCACTGCTATAATTTCTGATCTATTATTGCCTAGGTTAATCTCACTTGCTTCTATATTTCTGTCAGTCATTATTAACACTCCACCGCCCACTTTTCCTTCTCTATCTTTTCTCCACACATTGTACCCTTCCCATCCCAACACTCCCAATTCAGTACCACCTCTCAACTTTGTTTCTGCTAAGCACATAATATGTGGTTTATATTTCTCAATATAGTCATTCAATTCTAATTTCTTAGACAGCAAGCCATCCACATTACTATACATCAGCTTCATCTCCCCCCTTCTTACACCTTTCTTTTTTTCTTGTGTGTGTGTGTGTGTGTGTGTGTGTGTGTGTGTGTGTGTGTGTGTGTGTGTGTGTGTGTGTGTGTGTGTGTGTGTGTGTGTGTATTTACCTATTTGTATTTACCTATTTGTAGTTTACAGGAATTGAGCAGCGCTCGTGTTGTCCTGTCTTAGTTACTTTATAATCAATCCATTTTACTTAGACAAGTATCGTAATGGATATTCCCAGTTCCCAGTATTTTGGACTAACATATAACTTATGTTGCCCTATTTCCATATTTACTTTTATCCAACCTAGATTTGAACATGTTAATGTTCCTCGCTCTCACCACCTCCTCCTCCAAGTTGTTCCAAGTCTCTATACTCCTATATGGGAAGCTGAATTTCTTTGTGTCCTTACGACATCTGCCCTTCCTCAGCTTAAACTCGTGCCCTCTTGTCCTTCCATTATCCCTCACGAATAGATCTTCCCTATCTACTCGTTCCAAACTTTTTACTCCCTTGAACATCGTTATTAAGTCGCCTCGTTCCCTTCTCTCTTTCAAGGTAGGCAGTTGTAGTGTCTTAAGTCTTTCCTCATATGTCAACTCCTTCAATCTTGGGATCATCTTCGTTGCTATCCTTTGGACTTTCTCTAATTTGTTTATATGTTTTTTCAAATGTGGTGACCATATCACTGCTGCATATTCTAATCTTGGTCTTATCATAGTCATTATCAATTTTCTTAACATTTCTTCATCCAAATAGTTAAATGCCACTCTCATATTGGTTATTATTCCATATGCTCCTCCAATGATCATGTTAATATGCTTCTCCGGGGATAGATCATCTTGTATTATCACTCCAAGGTCCTTCTCATGCCGTGTTTTGCCGATTATTTCAGTTCCTAATTTGTACACCCAGCTTGGCCTTATCTCACTTGTTCCCACTTCCAAAACATGACACTTTTCTGCATTGAAACTCATTTTCCAGGTTTGGCTCCATCTGTGCAACTCATCTAGGTCCTTTTGAAGATCCTGACAACTTTCTATACAGGTGACATTCTTCATGATCTTAGCGTCATCCGCAAACATATTCATATGACTATTCAAGTTTTCTGGCATGTCGTTTACATAAAGTAGGAACATTATCGGACCCAACACTGATCCCTGTGGTACTCCGCTCGTCACACTCCTCCACTGTGAATATTCGTCTCGTATCGTGGTCCTCATTTCTCTTCCTATTAAAAAGTTTTCCATCCATTTTAACATCCTACCATGTACACCTCCAACAACCTGCAATTTCCACAATAACCTTTTGTGAGGCACCCTGTCAAAGGCCTTTTTCAGGTCCAGGTAAACACAGTCAACCCATCCCTCTCTCTCCTGTGTAACATCTACAACTCTGCTATAAAAGCTTAATAAATTAGATACACAAGATCTCCCTTCCCTGAATCCAAATTGTTTCTCGCTAAGCACCCCCTGTCCCTCAATGAAGTGTGTCCACTTTTTCCTTATAATTTTCTCACAAATTTTACAAACAATGCTGGTGAGGGACACCGGTCTGTAGTTAAGCGGATTTTCTCTGTCTCCTCCTTTGTAAATTGGTACTATGTTAGCTCTCTTCCATTCCACTGGCAGGTCTCCCTCATTCAGTGAAGATTTGATGATTTCATAGATTGGTTCCACTAACTCTTCCGCACATTCTTTGAGGATCCATCCAGCCACTCCATCTGGTCCCATTGATTTCCTCACGTCCAAATCCTGCATCAATTTCAGCACTTCACTTTTTGTCACTTTCATTTCAGGCATCTGTGGTGTTCTCATTTCTCTATTAGGTTCTATAAACTCCTCCTCTTTTACAAACACTGACTGAAGCTTTTCATTCATAACTTCACACAATTCTTTATCTTTCTCATAGCTGTTTGTTCCAACTCTTAGTCTGACAATACCTTCTTTTGTTTTTATTTTTCCATTTACTATCTATCTATCTATCTATCTATATGCTCAGGCCCAATCCCCATTTTGGGGGTAGCCGACTCAAGACAGAGCAAGAACAGGGAAAACACAAAAAACAACATAAAACAACAAATAAACACAGATAAAAAACACAAACTCACACACATCCAGGTCACCCAGGAGAAGACCCAGAGACCCAAAGACTCCATTTACAAATCTATAAAATAGTTTTGGCTCATTTTTGCACTTCTCTACAATATTCCTTTCATATTTATATTGTTCCTCGCGTCGTATCTTTACGTATTCATTTCTTTTCTCCTTGTACTTATTCCAGTTATTTTCACTATGTCTCTTCCGTGCTATATTCCAGGCTCGGTTTCTTCTATCCTGTGCCTTACTACATCTTATATTAAACCATTCTTTTTCCTTCTTTACCCCAGATTGGAACCTTGGGACATATTTATGTATCCCTTCTTCATATACTTTCAGGAAAAGTCTATATTTGTCTTGAACCATTTCCAGGCTTTCTAGTTCCTTCCAATTTATACTTTGGAAATAATGTTTCAATGATTTAAAATCAGTTTTAGCATAATTGTATCTATTTATTTTATGTCCTTCCTTTCTCTCCTCATTTTTCCCCAAATCCATCTCCATTTCTAATATCTTGTGATCACTTTTTCCCAAGGGACAACGATAATTTATCTTTCTAACATCATGTGGATCACTGGTGAAGACTAGGTCTAGCCTGGATGGTTCATCCTTCCCTCTGATTCGTGTGTTTTCTCTAACATGTTGTGTTAACATGTTTTCTGTTACTAGATTCAATAATTTACTGCCCCAAGATTCATTATTATTTCCCGCATCTAACCCTTCCCAATTGACTTCCTTACAATTGAAATCACCTGTTAATAATAATTTATTTCTCCTATTAAAAAGTATTTTTAGTGCATCTAGAGATTCCGTGATTAGTTGATCATATTTATCCCGCTTCCATGCTCTAGTTTGTGGTGGTATATAAGCCACTGCTATATCAGTTGCTTTGTTGTCCTTGTCTTTTATTGTCACTGCTATAATTTCTGATCTATTATTGCCTAGGTTAATCTCACTTGCTTCTATATTTCTGTCAGTCATTATTAACACTCCACCGCCCACTTTTCCTTCTCTATCTTTTCTCCACACATTGTACCCTTCCCATCCCAACACTCCCAATTCAGTACCACCTCTCAACTTTGTTTCTGCTAAGCACATAATGTGGTTTATATTTCTCAATATAGTCATTCAATTCTAATTTCTTAGACAGCAAGCCATCCACATTACTATACATCAGCTTCATCTCCCCCCTTCTTACACCTTTCTTTTTTTCTCTTTCCCTAATATTCCCAGACTCTACTCCCCCCCCCCGCTTCCACTCCACCTTCTCTCCCTTGCTCCCCCGTGCTCTCCACCTGCCCTGTTCCTCTCACTTGTTCCTGGTTTACACCAGTCTCTCCCTCCTGTCCTTCGGTACTGGTACTCGCTTCCCCTGTCCGACCGTTCATCCCTAAGTTCTCTGTTTGCCCCTCCGTCTTCCTCTGTGGGCTTTTGATGAACCATTTCCTCTTCTTCGTTCCTACCAGTCTCCAATAAAAAAAATCCACTTCTTGTTCTGTTCTTTTGGCATTCAATTCCTTCACCTCATCCCTCAAACTTTTCATTTTGTTTCTTTCATCTAAGTCCAAGTCTTTTTCGATGTAAATATGCTTCAGACAATCCTTATCTTTCAACCTCCATTTATTATTCATGATTTCCTCTACTATTCCTACTGTGCGAAACTGCACTTTCATTGGCCTAGACAAGCTAGACTCTTGTTTATATTTTCCAATTCTATGCATGTCTTCAATTTCATTCTCCCACTCTCTCACACCCTCGTCCACTACCTGTAGAATCTCCCTCACTCGGTCTCTCTCTATCCTACTTCTCTCCTCTCTCTTTACATTGTGTTTCTCCTTATCTCCTCTTATCACAATACATTTCTTTCTTCCAGCAGTCTCCCTCACTAGATTTTCCTTCTGTCTAATTACCTTAACTACATCCTTTTCAAAGTTACCTCCCTGCCTATGTATCTGTTGCTCCTTTACTATCTCCGAAAATTTCAAATTCCTTACCTCCTCGTTCTTTTGAAATTCATCCTTCTTTAATTCAACATCCTTCATATCTTTCTTCATCCTGTCCATTTCTTCCTGCATTTCGCTAATACAAACCCTTAACACGTAATTCTCATCCTTCAAAATACCAATTTGGTTTGCCATTCTTTTTTCTCTTCGTTCATAATCTAAGCTTTTTGTCTCCTGTTCCTCTAGCTTCCGCTCCAGTTTATTCAACCTCACCGCAAATGCAGATATTGCTACTCCCTCCTCTGAGAACCCTGAAATATCAAATACCTCATGATCACGATCATAAGGGTCTCTGGTTACCCTGCTTGGGGGCAGGCTGAGCCGGTTCCTCCCACCGCTGGCCATACTGCCAGCTGGCCTTTGTTTACACCTGTTCGGCTCCACAAGTTTCGGTGGGAATATCCATTACTTTTTTTTTTTCCTACTCAAATCAAACTCAACTCTCACCTGTTTTAACTAGGGAGTATATTCACTAATTGCATTTAAATTATAATTAATAAACAAAAGGACAACACATATGAACGCTACAAAAATACCAAACCACCAAACAGGCGCTGGCTGAATCAGCTGTCTCAAGCACGTCCGCCCTCCACCACGGTCTGACTGTGATTACCACCACAGTGTGTGTGTGTGTGTGTGTGTGTGTGTGTGTGTGTATTTACCTATTTGTAGTATACAGGAGTTGAGCTTTTTAGGCTCGTATTGTCCCGCTTCCTGAGTTACAATTATCTAACTTTGCCTTAAAAATATGAATGTTTTTGGCACACACCACTTCCTCTTCCAACTGATTCCACTTACTTATACTTCTGTAAGGGAAACTATACTTTCTCACATCTCCTTTACATCTTCCTTTCATTAGTTTATATCTATGCCCCCTAGTTCTACCATTATCTTTCACAATATAACCCTTCTTGTCCACCTTTTCGAGTCCTCTCACACATTTGTACATCATAATCATATCGCCTCTCTCCCTCCTATCCATTAGAGATGGTAAATCTAATTTCTTTAATCTCTACTCATATGGTAATTCTCTCAGTTCTGGTATCATCCTAGTTGCAGCTCTCTGAACCTTCTCCAGCTTCTTTATAAGCTTTTTTAGATGTGGTGCCCACACCACTGCCGCACACTCCAGTCTTGGTCTCACCAATGTTTTTATTATTTTCTCCAGCATCTCCTCGTTTATATAATTAAAGGCTATTTTTATTCTGTTTAGCAGTCCATATGTTTCTCCCACTATCTTATTAATATGATTCTCAGGTGAAAGATCACTCCTAACAGTTATCCCTAAGTCCTTTTCTTTCTCTGATGGGTTAATAGTGTTTTCTCCTAACTTATATTCCGTATGAGGCCTTCTTTTACTTACTCCCATTTCCACTACATGACATTTATTTGTGTTAAATTCCATTTTTCACTTCTTGCTCGATTGATCTATCCTATCCAAATCCTTCTGTAATTCCCTACCACTGTTTTCATCTTCTATACGCTTCATGATCTTGGCATCATCTGCAAACATATTCATATATGCATTTATATCCTTTGGCATGTCGTTAATGTATATTAGAAACATTATGGGAGCCAGCACCGCTCCCTGCGGAACTCCACTTGTGACATCTTTCCACGTAGAAAATTTATCTCTGATAGTAGTCCTCATCTGTCTCCCTGAAAGATAGTCCTCCATCTGTGACATCTTTCCACGTAGAAAATTTATCTCTGATAGTAGTCCTCATCTGTCTCCCTGAAAGATAGTCCTCCATCCAATTTAACAAACTACCCTGAACCCCTCCATACTCTTTTAATTTCCACTTCAGCCTGCTATGCGATACTCTGTCAAAAGCTTTCTTCATGTCAATATATACGCAATCCACCCATCCATCTCTCTCTTGTAATATGTCAACCACTCTGTCATAAAAACTGAGTAGATTTGTAACACATGAGGTACCCTCCCTGAATCCAAATTGCCTGTTAGATAGTAGATTATTCTTTTCCAAGTAAATCATCCATCTTTTCTTAATTATTTTCTCACAGATTTTGCACACTATACTAGTAAGTGACACAGGTCGATAATTCAATGGATGTTCCCTGTTCCCACCTTTATAAATCGGTACAATGTTGGCTCTCTTCCAGTCCATTGGTAATTTTCCCACTTCCAGAGAGTATTTCATTATCTCATATAAGGGTTTCACTAGTTCGTCAGCACATTCTTTCAAAATCCATCCCGCTACATTGTCAGGTCCCACTGCTTTTTTCACATCTAGTCCTTTCATTATTTCTACTAGCTCCTCTGGGAGAAAATTAATCTCTCCCAGTTTATCACCAATTTCACCTACCGGTACTTCTTCAAAGTTATCACCTTTAGTATATACTGAGTGTAGTGTATTGTTCATAATTTCACACATATTCTGGTCGTCATCATAAGTGGTCCCTTCAACCTTCAACCTGACTATTCTATCCCTTACCTTCATTTTACTATTTATAAACCTATAGAACAGCTTAGGATCACTCTTACATTTTTTCACAATGTTCTTCTCATATTCTCTGGCTTCTTGTCTCCTGATTGCAGCATATACATTTCTTAATCTCTTGTATCTGTTCCAAGTTTCTCCATTACACCTTTTTCTAGTTGCCTTCCACGCTTGGTCTCTCTTTTCCTTGGCTTTCCTACATTTTTCATAAAACCAATCCTTTTCCTTCGCTGACCTATTACCTTGTTTAGGGACATATTAATTAACTCCTTCATATATTGTTTTAAATACTCCATACTTCTCGTCTACACTATTTCACTCCAGTCAACATCTCTAAAGTATTGTCTCAGTGATTGGTAGTCTCCTTTTGCATAGTCAAACCTAGTTTCCTTGTGCTCCTCCCTCTCCTCCATATTGGAATAACCCAATAGGATTTCTATATCCATTACAACGTGATCGCTCTTGCCTAAAGGTGGTAAGTATTTTATATCAGAAATTACATCTGGGTCTCTAGTAAACATTAGGTCCAATCTGGATGCTTCATCATTTCCCCTTCTTCTTGTATTTTCCTTTATATTTTGCACTAATAAATTTTCTGTTACCATATCCAGTAGCCTATACCCCCACGAGTTCACGTTGCTACCAGCTTCTCTCTGCTCCCAATCCACCTCTTTACAGTTGAAGTCCCCTACTATAATTAATTCATTGTTTCTACGAGTTAATTTTTCAATACAAATAATCATCTCATCTTTGATAAATTTGTATTCCTCCTCTTCCCAAGCCCCTGTGTAGGGCGGCATGTAGGCCACTACAATATCCGCCTTTTGATTGTCATCATCTGTCAATTCTACTGCTAATATTTCCGCTTTACTATTATTCAGATCAATCATTCTTGTTTTCAATTTATTATGTGTAAGAATTAGCACCCCTCCCCCCATCTTGTCTTCTCTATCCCTTCTCCAGATATTATAGTTGTTCCATCCCATTCCCTCCAAACTTATCCCTTTATTTAGTTTAGTTTCACATAGACACAATATTAAGGGCTCTTCCTGTCTGATGTAATCATATATTTCTAATTTCTGTGTGTATTTACCTATTTGCCTATTTGTAGTATACAGGAGTTGAGCTTTTTAGGCTCGTATTGTCCCGCTTCCTGAGTTACAATTATCTAACTTTGCCTTAAAAATATGAATGTTTTTGGCACACACCACTTCCTCTTCCAACTGATTCCATTTACTTATACTTCTGTAAGGGAAACTATACTTTCTCACATCTCCTTTACATCTTCCTTTCATTAGCTTATATCTATGCCCCCTAGTTCTACCATTATCTTTCACAATATAACCCTTCTTGTCCACCTTTTCGAGTCCTCTCACACATTTGTACATCATAATCATATCGCCTCTCTCCCTCCTATCCATTAGAGATGGTAAATCTAATTTCTTTAATCTCTCCTCATATGGTAATTCTCTCAGTTCTGGTATCATCCTAGTTGCAGCTCTCTGAACCTTCTCCAACTTCTTTATATGCTTTTTTAGATGTGGTGCCCACACCACTGCCGCATACTCCAGTCTTGGTCTCACCAATGTTTTTATTATTTTCTCCAGCATCTCCTCGTTTATATAGTTAAATGCTATTTTTATTCTGTTTAGCAGTCCATATGTTTCTCCCACTATCTTATTAATATGATTCTCAGGTGAAAGATCACTCCTAACAGTTATCCCTAAGTCATTTTCTTTCTCTGATGGGTTAATAGTGTTTTCTCCTAACTTATATTCCATATGTGGCCTTCTTTTACTTACTCCCATTTCCACTACATGACATTTATTTGTGTTAAATTCCATTTTCCACTTCTTGCTCCATTGATCTATCCTATCCAAATCCCTCTGCAATTCCCTACCACTGTTTTCATCTTCTATATGCTTCATGATCTTGGCATCATCTGCAAACATATTCATATATGCACTTATATCCTTTGGCATGTCGTTAATGTATATTAGAAACATTATGGGAGCCAGCACCGCTCCCTGCGGAACTCCACTTGTGACATCTTTCCACGTAGAAAATTTATCTCTGATAGTAGTCCTCATCTGTCTCCCTGAAAGATAGTCCTCCATCCAATTTAACAAACTACCATGAATCCCTCCATACTCTTTTAATTTCCACTTCAGCCTGCTATGCGATACTCTGTCAAAAGCTTTCTTCATGTCAATATATACGCAATCCACCCATCCATCTCTCTCTTGTAATATGTCAACCACTCTGTCATAAAAACTGAGTAGATTTGTAACACATGAGGTACCCTCCCTGAATCCAAATTGCCTGTTAGATAGTAGATTATTCTTTTCCAAGTAAATCATCCATCTTTTCTTAATTATTTTCTCACAGATTTTGCACACTATACTAGTAAGTGACACAGGTCGATAATTCAATGGATGTTCCCTGTTCCCACCTTTATAAATCGGTACAATGTTGGCTCTCTTCCAGTCCATTGGTAATTTTCCCACTTCCAGAGAGTATTTCATTATCTCATTTAAGGGTTTCACTAGTTCGTCAGCACATTCTTTCAAAATCCATCCCGCTACATTGTCAGGTCCCACTGCTTTTTTCACATCTAGTCCTTTCATTATTTCTACTAGCTCCTCTGGGAGAAAATTACTCTCTCCCAGTTCATCACCAATTTCACCTACCGGTACTTCTTCAAAGTTATCACCTTTAGTATATACTGAGTGTAGTGTATTGTTCATAATTTCACACATATTCTGGTCGTCATCATAAGTGGTCCCTTCAACCTTCAACCTCACTATTCTATCCCTTACCTTCATTTTACTATTTATAAACCTATAGAACAGCTTAGGATCACTCTTACATTTTTTCACAATGTTCTTCTCATATTCTCTGGCTTCTTGTCTCCTGATTGCAGCATATACATTTCTTAATCTCTTGTATCTGTTCCAAGTTTCTCTATTACACCTTTTTCTAGCTGCCTTCCATGCTTGGTCTCTCTTTTCCTTGGCTTTCCTACATTTTTCATTGAACCAATCCTTTACCTTCGCTGACCTATTACCTTGTTTAGGAACATATTTATTAACTCCTTCTTCATATATTGTTTTAAATACTCCATACTTCTCGTCTACACTATTTCTCTGATGTATTTCACTCCAGTCAACATCTCTAAAGTATTGTCTCAGTGATTGGTAGTCTCCTTTTGCATAGTCAAGCCTAGTTTCCTTGTGCTCCTCCCTCTCCTCCATATTGGAATAACCCAATAGGATTTCTATATCCATTACAACGTGATCGCTCTTGCCTAAAGGTGGTAAGTATTTTATATCAGAAATTACATCTGGGTCTCTAGTAAACATTAGGTCCAATCTGGATGCTTCATCATTTCCCCTTCTTCTTGTATTTTCCTTTATATTTTGCACCAATAAATTTTCTGTTACCATATCCAGTAACCTATACCCCCACGAGTTCACGTTGCTACCAGCTTCTCTCTGCTCCCAATCCACCTCTTTACAGTTGAAGTCCCCTACTATAATTAATTCATTATTTCTACGAGTTAATTTTTCAATACAAATAATCATCTCATCTTTGATAAATTTGTATTCCTCCTCTTCCCAAGCTCCTGTGTAGGGCGGCATGTAGGCCACTACAATATCCGCCTTTTGATTGTCATCATCTATCAATTCTACTGCTAATATTTCCGCTTTACTATTATTCAGATCAATCATTCTGGTTTTCAATTTATTATGTGTAAGAATTAGCACCCCTCCCCCCATCTTGTCTTCTCTATCCCTTCTCCAGATATTATAGTTGTTCCATCCCATTCCCTCCAAATTTATCCCTTTATTTAGTTTAGTTTCACATAGACACAATATTAAGGGCTCTTCCTGTCTGATGTAATCGTTTATTTCTAATTTCTTTGATAGCAGCCCATCCACATTGCTATAGACCATCTTGCACCTGTTGCTTTTACCATTATGATTGATATTCCCTGTCTTTATCCTACCATTTCCCCTTCCTGTTGCACCTCTCCCTCCAATCCTTCTTCCTGTACCACCACTTCTTTTCTCCCCCCCTCCGCCCCTATCCTCTCCCCCTTCTTCAGGTACCACTTCCTTACTTTCCCATCCATGTTTCTGTAGAAAAAAAAAACCTTCTCCACTTCTGATCTATTATCGTTCTTTTCTTTGACTTCTCTATTTATTTCTCTAAATTTTTCCCTCTCTTCCGCATTTAGATCTTTCCTTAGTTTAACATTTCTGTATTCCCCCTCCTGACTTAACTTCCAGCTGGATCTGAGTACCTCTTCTGCTACTTTGGTTGACTTAAATCTAATCTTCATTGGCCTCATTTCTCCTTTCTTGTATTTCCCTAGTCTCCAACAATCCTCTACCTCTCTCTTCCATCCCTCCTTATCTTGTCTATCCATCACATCAATCATCTTCTCAACTTTCTTCATCTCCACACCCTTTCTCGTATTTCTATCTAATATTTCCCCTTCTACATCTCCAAACATAATTACACATCTCTTCTTATCAATAATATCACTGACCTGTTTCTCATTTTGTCTGATGGCATTAACTACCCTCTTGTGCAGGTTCTCCTCCTGCTGTCCTTTTTGCTCCTCAATAATTGCTTTTAGTTGTACCTCTGCTTCACCCACTCGATCACCCCAGACATTTTTCATTTGAGATACCTCTTCCTCCATTTTTTGTGTCCTGTCCTGATTTGTTTCCACTCCTTTTTTTAGCCTAGCATTCTCCTCCCTCAATTCACGAATCTCTCTCTCAGCCCTCTCCCTATACCCATCATCTATCTCTTTCACTCTCTCATTTAAATGTTCTTTGTATTCCTTAATCTGTTCTTTTAAAGCCACATTCTCAGATGTGTGTGTGTGTGTGTGTGTGTGTGTGTGTGTGTGTGTGTGTGTGTGTGTGTGTGTGTGTGTGTGTGTGTGTGTGTGTGTGTGTGTGTGTGTGGTAGTGGTGGTATTGGTCTAACTGGTAGAGTGACTGCCTCATAACCCAAGGGTCTTGAGTTCAATTCCCGGTCAGGGCATATATTCGGGGAGGCTATTTCAGCGGTTCTATTAAAGTTCGGCACTAGAAACTTGGGCACTGCATTTTCGGCACCGTGATATTTGGGCCCCATGACATTTGTCATGGTGCCGAAAATTCTAGGTGCCCAAATGTCATGGTGCCGAAAATTCTAGGTGCCCAAATATCACGGTGCCGAAAATGCGGTACCCAAGTTTTTGGTGCCGAAATTTCATAAACCGATTTCAGCATCTAACGAAGTTTAGGCGAGTTGATAAAATTGTTAACCCTTTGGCGCACCTATAG